>CM021101.1:55240443-55317623 GCA_007115665.2 Sequoiadendron giganteum | reverse complement strand
ACGGTGGATAAGAATGAGAGTGGACCAAATACATACTTAACCAGGACCCAAAACAACATCTTGGATTAATCACAAACTTCCTTAATTAATGCTTATCCTTCATGTAATGTGTAGACACCAAGTCGGCCAAACCTAATGAAAACACCAATGAACTTTGAAGTACGCACATTCACAACAAGATGATAACTTGTGGGTCACATAACACGCTTCACTAGACACTAGGACACCTCTTAGAAGCCTTCAGATTCATCTGCAGTAGCTGCAACAAATTCCATATATAGAACACATTCCAACAGCCCAACCGAACTATGTAGACACACATAGTAACTCTATAACAAACCTTCTAGAGCACCAAACCATGAACACTTTTTCTAGAACATAGATAAAATCATGACAACCTTCTTCCAGATCCACAAGATCTGAGACAAACCATCAAAGGACTACAGATCAGAAACATCTCTCCCAATTCACAAACAAACAACTCTGCTAGATCAATTCACAAACCCGTGAACACAACTTCCACTCTTCATCAACCCAGAAGCCATAACTCAGGATATATCAACCAAAGATTCCCATAAACAACACTACAGATCCACACAAGCATATGATTAACATAGAAAAAAATGCAGAGCACGTTATTGAAGCACAGTTAGAACACACACACAACTATGTCTTCACTGTTTATTAATTTTCTCAAAAGAAATTGATACCTCATCATATCAACACACTTGCAACACCAGAAATATAGATCCATGTACTCACAACATCTCTACAGTATCTCAATCATACATTTACCACCTGCAATCACTTGATTCCTTTCTCTACAACAACCTGAACTGTGTTGACATGAATGACAATATTAATGAAAAAACCACCATACTCATTCATACTTGCAACAAATATGGCCCACCAAACACAAATTACTAGGTTACCTAGAAAACTAAGATTAGTTCTTCATGAAGTAGGCCAATTTAGGCATCCATGTCCCTGCCTTAAACTAATAAATAAAAGATACATAAGAAATAAACTGTACAAAATTTGATTTTAGAATTTTTTTATCATGAAACCTTACAAGGCTTCGATAAATCATTACTACTAACATGAATATCTTGGACCATTAGACTGCTACATTAGTATTAACTAAGCCTACCGCTAATATCCTTGTAGCTAGTATTTATTCATTGTGTAGATATGAATAATCAAAATAGGTGAGAGATAACCACTTATATTAAGTCAACATTCAAGTTAAGAAAAAAGCATAAAGATGCAGATAAATATTTGTACATTTTAAACATGATCACCATGGCTATAAAATTGAATATCAACCAGAGGAAGAGTTCACATGGTGACAAGAAAATGTATAGAGACGTTAACCTCTCAAAAAAATATGATGATCAAAATAAATTAAGAATTTCATAAATGGTAATATTCCAAGATTTGGAGTGAACCTCTAAAATTACACACTTTAATTCATATATAAAACCCCAACCAAAATTTGTCAAATGGGATATAAACATGTGAAAGGTTAAATAGTGACATAGAAATCCATGAAGATAATTTTAATATTAAGTGCCAACACCTTCATTCTACTCTTGGTCACCCTTCCTTTAAACAACCTACAATGTAGGGTAAGAGTAACACTAACCAATCCTCCATCTATGTTCTCCTTTTTCTCTTATGCCCTTTTCTTGGAATTTTAAAATATATTGTATTATCTCCATTTATTTAACCATTTATCTCACTTGTACAAGAAATTCAAACATCATCTAAATCCTCTCTTAGAGTCACGAATTAAAGAAATAATATATATCTTCTTCCAAAGGAATGTTAACCAAAGTGTTGCTCCAATTACTAATAAAAAAGAATGTTTTTATATATTTTTATAACTTGTCATATCTCCCCAATGATGTCAAAAAATTTGGCTTTGGGAGAATAAGTAGTTGCTAAAAATAATGTCTGTTACCCAAATGACATCCATTGTGGGATGAGAACAAACATGAGCTATCATGAAGTCATTGGTTTCTAAAAGGGACCAGACTTCCCTTTTCATACTCTTTTAATTCATTATGGCACAAAGATTATTTGCATAATAAAATTTATTACATAATCAAGAAGAATAATTATGCATAAAATAGAAATAATTTGTGCAACAAATATTAAACCTTATGCAAAAAATAGCATATACTTGCATATTGAAATATATTGCATAGCAACTAAGTTCAACATAAATAGCAAAGAATTGTTACACAATAATTGGGACCCACTTGCACAATGAAGGCTTATTGCATAACAACTAACATAGATTGTAGAACAAAAAAGGTAGATTGTATAGTAATTAAAATCCTATTATGCAATAATTATTGAAAGTGGTTTGATTGTAAGACCCTCCAAATCCAAATTTCTCAAACAAGTTTATCAATCATTGACAAAGATGATTGTACACCATAGAAGAGAGAAATCTAATTCAAAAAAGATTTTTGACAATTTTTAAATATCTTGTTTATAGAGGTTGATAATGTCCTTATTTAAAAAGAATTACAATATGATGATGCTAAAAAAAATGATTGGTAAAAAGGATATGAGTGAACATATCTTTTTTTTTCCTATATACAAGTACAAATTTATTTTATCAATCCAAACATATAATTAAAGTTAAGAATTACCATGTATTATCAAATAGTTATCTTTAAAATGTTTAAATATGTTTTCTATTAGAGATCATATAAAACTATAATAAAATATACAAACTTTTAACATAATTATTTTTCATAATCTCCAAACAAATTTTGTTCAAAACTTTTCATTTAAAATTAGATATGAAGTGATGAAAATGAAATATTCAAACTTTGAATATATGGAATAAAAAAATGTGATTAAAAATAGGTACATAGTACTTATGATAAAGAAAGAGGATATTATAATATGTATGGTGTACTAATAGTTATTGGAAAAAATGAAAATATTGGTAGTATTATTTAATACTTCATAAACAATGGCGATATAAGATAAGTTTAACTAACGCAATCCTCTAAGAATCAATGCAATCAAATATTTATACAAATCAAAAAAATTAAAGTTTGTTGGTTTTAGATCTGGACAAAAAAAATCCAATTCATAATTATGTACTCAATTTCTATAAAATTAAGAGTTGTAGAAAGAATGAGATCACGATTAGAAAAAAATAAATTCATACATTTAATTAAAGTAACTCAATTTAAAATACTTAATAACATAGATTTGACATTTATTTAAAACTTAAATATATTTTTAACTTCAAACATTTAGCTAAATAATTTTATTAATTAAAAATATTTATCTTAAAATATTTATTTAACACTATTTATTTAATTGATTGTAAATAAATTTTATTTCTTTAGAGAAATACAGAATTTTTTTGTCAACAAAATTATGTTAGGATGCACATGTATAATCTTGTCAACAACTCCTTTATAAAATTATTGATTTTGAGCACCCTATAAAAAAAAATTGCCCCCTTCTTTAACATTTCTAGAATTTTTGAAAGGAGAGATGAGCGGGAAGCGAAAGCTAGGAGGGAAGTGAAATGGCGGGAGGGGGGTTTCAAACTCATCTGCAGGTAGAATCGAGGCTTATGTAGATGGTTAGGATGAAGGAGGCGAGATAGATGAAGATGGGCCTACTGTGTACTCTCCCCTACTCTCTTTTAAAGTTGGTCCTGAGATTCCTGCTCCTATTCCTACATCTTCTACGGGGTCTGGACTGGAGAGTCAAAAAATCTTCATTGGTGATGTTGTTGGCAGGTTGTTTGGAGTTGAGGTTACTATTGTTGGTCTGAGCTTTGTGTTGGGTGGGTCGATCTTGTAGGAGGGCTCCCATGGTGGCTTTGGTTCTACGAGGAGTGGCTCTACTATTAAGCATTTCACTGATGGACGTGCACATTCTGAAAGTGTGAAAGTATGCCCTGACTCCCCGATTATTGACCCATGGGCTTAAGAGTGGGATGAGGATGGTTCTTCCTTTGTTATTTCTAGTTTTCCTAAGGATAGGTTATGTTAGGCGTCGGTTGAGGAGGATGAGCTTCTCCTTGATATCCTTTTGGAGGCTCGTCTGAAGACTCGGAGGAACTTGATTGTTAGCTATGTTGAGAAAACTAGTGACAAAGCTCTATTTTCTAGTCTCAAAAATTGATTCCTTCTCCCTACTGTTGTTGAGGAGGGCACTCCTTCCTCTTTTGAAGCCCCTGTTGTTTCCCCTTTTCCCCCTATAGTTGTTGAGATTCCCTTTGATGGGTTGGACTATAGGGTTGAGGGTTTGAGTACTATTCTGAATATTTTTTCTTCCTCCCCTATGGATGCTTCAGAGGAGCTTCATGCTTTGGAGGATGGTGGTAGGTCTGACCACTACGAGGTTTTTGATGGTATCTCCATTTCTACTTTAGAGGAAGGATAAGATCAATTTGATGTTCCTAACTCTACCTTTTTTGAGACTTTGGATTGGCTTAGAGCTCCTTGGTTGGGAGATTTTGTGGCCTTCATCCCAACATAGATGCCATTAGAAGATGGGTTTGTCACATCTAGAA
The DNA here is from genome assembly GCA_007115665.2 of Sequoiadendron giganteum. Classification (NCBI taxonomy): domain Eukaryota; kingdom Viridiplantae; phylum Streptophyta; class Pinopsida; order Cupressales; family Cupressaceae; genus Sequoiadendron; species Sequoiadendron giganteum. The sequence continues at coordinate 55,313,065 of CM021101.1, read as the reverse complement.
ATTCTACAATTAGGTCAAGGTAACTACCATGATAAATGGTTTCTTCCTCTTTTCCTTTCCTTGCAAATAAATTTCCTCTAAGGTCCTTCTTGATGGCCCTTAGTTTCTTGTTCAGAAATTCCTTTGCCTTCAAAGGCGGTCTCTTGGTTTCAACCCTATGATAGGCACTCTTAAGTTTCGTATTTGGGTTTATTTGCTATGGTTGTCTTTGGAGTTTTCGCATGAAAATATTTTTATGGATAATGCTAATTCTTTTGTGAATTTTTGTTCTATGGATAAGATCATGAAATTGATGAAGAAGGTTATTGTCTACTAGGTTTTGTGTGTTAGTGGAGAATAACCTTATTCCCCCTACTTAAATAACCTTATCTTCAAAATTTGGTAAGTGGGTGCAAAAGATTGAATATGAAAATTCTCCCATTATTTTCCATTCTTACAGTAAAGTAGGTCATGCCTCCTTTACCTGCCTAAGGAAAAAGAAACAACACTTTGTTTGGAAGGAAAAGGAGAAGATGTTTGTTGTTATAGAAGATCGCACCACTCTTTCTCAGCAGCCTTAGGTAGAAGATTCTAATGTCCCCTCTGTTGATACTCCTGGTTTGGTTGGTCCTATGAGTGGTCATATTTCTTCTCCTTGCAAAATAAAGATTAAAAGATTAGTGTAGAAGAACCCTTGTTAACGGTTCAACAAAAATCTTTGGAACAATTTTTTAAACCACCTTGAGCAGGGTGTGTAGTGTGTTGCTCCATTTTCATGGAGTTGTAGTGGTTCTATTTGGTTGTTGTCTTGTCTTGTATTTTTGTTATCTAGTAGTTTTTTGTTGTCTTGTTGAGCTGAACAATCTATCTTTCGATTTGTAAAAGGGATCAAGGCCCTTTCAAAAACCCTATTTATCTAATCAAAAACATCTCTAGAATTTTAGAATTTCAACAAATATTCTTTATTTTGTTATGATCAACAATGTTATATACTTTTATATTGGAGAAACATAATTAAAATATATTATTTAAATATATAAAAAATAGCTAGAACTAAATCAACCTCAATCTGTAAATGGCAAACAAAAACATCAAAAATGGTCAAACAGCTAAGTAGAAAAATCCTTATCAAAAGAGAACCTCATTTTTTTATCTTTTTAAATTTTAAAAAAATAGTAGGGGCCAAAAGTCATGTTGGATAACTTTGTGAGCGTGTAGTCGTTGCATGGAATTTCATAGGACCTTCAATTTTTTTAAATATGGGCTGGCCTCTTATCTATCTATAACTAAGGTTTGGAGGTGTGACTCATCATGCAGCTTGCCACATCAACACATCTATTGAGAAGTGTCCAAATTTTGACCTTTTAAATATTTGACCAAAACTTAATCATGGTACCCCTAGTAGTTGAACAAAAAAATATCTTGTTGCTTGTACAATATCATATTATTTAAAATAAAACTTATATGGAACCTAAATGGACCAAATACCTAATTGTGTTTCATAAATCTTTGTTATCTCAAACTTTTATATTCAACATAAATGGACCAATAGTTGAACACTAAATTTTTTTTAAATCCTTCACATTTCATGGGAAAATACAAGGTGTTCTCAAAAATTATATTTGTGATCTAGGACAAACTATTAATATGAAATACTCCAATACTTGTACGTTGCTACCCCAATAATTGTACACATAAGAACAATACTTTTTAACTACGATAATAATAGTTGTTTAAATGAGTGCCTTATTTTATTAAATGGGCATTTTTTTATAAATGACACACTTATAATGGATAGTTATGATATTTTATTAGAGAAGAAAATATGTATTTCACTTCTTCATGAATGTAGTTATATTTTTTTATATAACATTCATAGATTCTCATGTGTTCAAGTATAGGTCCATCTTGACCAACATTTAGTTATTTTTCATTTGCATGTGGCTATTTATTTACAACATATAGTATAAATATGTGGTAATATTGAGTATTATAAAAAAACCTCTAGTTTCTAATAAAAAATTGTGCAACCACTACCTCCTAAGATCCATTGTTGGCAGTCATGGCTAGAAAGATCATTTTTTTGCAGATGGTATACTGGGCATTAAAAATAAGAGAAATGAAACTCAATAATAGAGTAAATGCCACAAATCAGAGGTTTTCAAGTATCAAATGCCCAGTGATGGATGTGAATCAAAGAAAAATAATATAGAGAGGTAAAAACTTGTAATTGAGGCTGAAATCTAAGGCAAGGATTTCTAAGGAACATCAAACCTTGGAACCAAACAGTAACATGGTGGCTATGGAGGAGGTATCTAATAAGAAAAAGAGAATGAAAAATGAAATAGTTGCATAAATTGAAACCCGTGTTTCAAATATTGGAAAAGAGGAGGAGAATTCAAAGCATAGAAATGATGAACCAGGTAAAACCTTATAATTCTAGCTCATTGATGAAGTTATTGAATGCATTTCTAAAAATCAACACAAAACTGTTATTTATTTTTCTTAAGAGGAATCCCTGTTGAATTATACTTTTACAAATGAGCTAAACAAAACTTGGAAAAGAGAGGTTGGGTGATTGAATCAATTAGAGCATTGGGAAAAGGCTATTTCTTGCATGATTAGGTTTGTTGAGAATGGTCAAGCAGTTCTACAGTATGGAACATGGGTTAAATGTGAAAAAATTTGTTTTCTGCAAGCTTGGACATTTTTGACTTTCATCTTAAATTCCTTTCATGTTCTCACTATCCCATGTGGCTAGAACTTCCTTTTCTAAATCTAGCATTTAGACCATTTTTGAAAGACATTGCAGACCGACTTAGTAAAGTCATACATGATGCAAGAAAAGTTTTCATAAATTTTCCATATTAAGAGTACATCCAAGGGTATGTGTTGAAATTGATTTGAATAAACCTTTTCCAAAATACATTGAACTATTTGGCTTAGGATTTGAATTTGACTATCCAATAGTTTATTTGAATAAGCCAAAGTTATTCTTATTTTTCACCAAGATGGTCATTTGATTCAAAAATTTGAAGTCAAGGACACCCTTTAAAAATGGAAACCTGATGTTCTTTTGTTACAAGAAGTTAAAATCAACAATGAACACTTAAAAGTGTCTCTTTTCAATCTTTAGAAAGATGATACTTTCATTCATACTTTAAATAAGGAGGTTAGTGGTGGATATTTACTTGTATTGTCTCCTTGTATATTTAAACATTTTATTGATAAGGGAGAGGACCCAATGCAAAACTGTGTTTGGGTCCTTGCCTTTATCAATGGATAGCTCTTGAGTTTGTGTTCAATATATGCTCCTAATAATCTAAAATAAAGAGTTATTCTTTCAGATTGAATGTTGAAGAGTCTTCTAATAACTAATTAGGTGCTGACAGAAAATTTTAATATGGTGCAACACCATGAGTATTGCAGGTGGTATAACCATTTTAAACTTATCCATGAGGAATTTAAAAAATGGATTTATTATCGAAATGAGCTTGGGGTTGTTGAACCTATCCATAATAAATTCTCCAATCATGCCAATAATTGGTACACTTTGTCTAATTACAAACTAGATATTGATACGAAATTGAATATATTGGATTGTTTTTATTTATCTCATAACATATAGTTAGTAAGTTTTCCCCGGACTATTGGGTGTAGGTGGACTATTCAACAACCTTGTTATATCATTTTCCAATTATCTTCTCATTCTCCTCTTTCCAAAATGTTGATACTATGTCTTCCTCCTAGCTTCCCTTCAAACTTAATATTTCTCATCTTAAAAACATAGAATGTGTTTCACCTATACTGTAGGAAAAATTAACCCTTTTTCACACTTAATTTAGGAATAATTAATATTAAAATGAGTCTATTGTTGCCTTGATTTAGTGTTGTAATATTTTTTACACATTTACATTAAGTTTAGCACCCTTTTAAATTAAATGGACTTGATTGTGCCTTATTAAGGGTGTTGTAAACTGTGTCTTCACATTTTCACACTAATCTAGGGCTTTATCAATTAATTATTAATTAATTAGGGTTATTTATGCCTTATTTGGTACTATTTTGCATCCAAAGGCCTTATTAATTACATATTTTTATGGATAATCCCAACACTTATCAAATAACCAATCATAATTCAATTTTTGAGGTTGTGTGTTCTAGATTTGGCGATTTGGGACTCATACACCACCTTGAGCATATGAGTCCAACCTAGGTCTTGGGACTTGATTTCAAATTGCACGTTGAACAAGATGCTCCTGGAGATATGTGCCCCAGGTTTTAGCCATTGGGACTCATACTGCCCAACTGGCATATGAATCCAATTTTAACTGGGACCTAATTTAAATCAAATTCTTAGTGTTATCTTATTATCCTAGATCTATTGTTCGCTTGTCATGTTGTAATTTTGGGAAATTTGGCATAAATAAGTATAAATACAAGCTTATTTCATGTAGTTTTACCTAGCAATTTTGAGTGAAGGGTCCTAAGATTTCACAAGAGCATTAGAGAGTATTCAAGAGCACTCAAGAGCATCCAAGGGAAAATTTGAAGAAGATTATTGCAGCATTCAAGATCCATTATCATGTCAAAGGCTTGATGCATCATGCATGTGGTTTTGAGCTAATGTTGTGATGTATTGTTCAAGATCAATTCAAGTATTCAAATTTATTATCTTTCATCAAGAATCATTATCAAGATATACATTGATTGAGGCCACTTCATTCTTGTTTATAGATCTACAAGGTTTCAAACAAGGTTCTATTATTTCATCTTATTCTTCATGTTTCATTTCTCATTAAGGTTTGATTACCAAAATGGGGTTTGACCAAGGTAAACCCCCATTCTCTAACAAAACAACATGTTTCTTCTCCTTCAATGTGTGATTGTAGGTTTATAGGTTGAATAAAAAGTGGATTTGAAGCCTTCAAAAGTGCCAAAATGAAAAATTTGTAAAAGTTACAAAAGTTGTCAAGGTTGACGAAAACTCATATCTAAAGCAAGATATCCAACCACTTTACATGAAATTAATAAGAAAGTGTATATTTGATCCATATTAAGAGGCTCACAAAGTTTCAGCTCAAGATTCTTCTCCTGGGGTACTTCGTGAGAAAATGGGACACTTTGCAGTAGTCCAAGCATATGAGTCCTAGTACAACACTTTTACTAGATTTCAGCAGATCCAGGTTAGTCACCGAGAGATTCTAAATCCTGCCCAGAAACCCTAGATTGGGACTAAATCACCCTGTCTAGTGTATGAGTTCCATTACACTTCAAAAAGTAGAATTTCTAGGTTTTACACCTTGTTTTGAGCACATCACTCTTCTAGGTACCTTTCTATTTCATTCTCTTTTATCAATCTGATTTCATGTTCTTAATTTTCTAGGTTTCATAGTTACACTTGCATATTGCTTTCAATTCTTCTTTATAAGCATTTACTTAATGGTGAACCCCTCTTTAATCACACCTAATGAGACCTTGTAGCAATCTTTTTTCCTTATTGGATCATTAGGTTGAGATCTCTAGGGTTTCCTTGAATGAACTAAGAGTGAAATAGGTCCTAAACCCTAGTTCCATCTCTCAAAAGGTGTCCAGAACCTTATTTCCTTGTGTTTATTTTGGTGAACCCAACCTTTGGACACCTTTATTTTAGATTTGGAGGGAATTACAGTCCTATATCTAGCTTACATTAGCTTTGCATTAGATCTTGCGTTAGTTAATTTTCATTTAGGGTTCTAAAGATTGCATTAGTGAAAAGTACATATAGGTTGCATTTTTGCATTGTAGATCATTCAAATTCGCTGAAAATTTATAATTACACATAGTCAAGACAATATACAAACTAAAAACCTTAAACACAACTCAAAATTTGTTGAATTTGGTGTAAAAACCCTAATTGGGACTCATTCGCCCATCTGGGTGATTTAGTCCCTATATAGGTGGTTTTCCCAAATTTTTGGAAATTTTGTGATTTTATTTTTCACTGTCTGAACCTTCAAAAATCCCTAACTGGGACTGATTCACCCATCTAGGTGATTTAGTCCCAAATCAAACCTAAAACTACACTTTACATCATTGAAAACTTCATTTTTGTGCTTATGTTTGTTGTCATCAGATATTTGTTTCAGTTTTTTGAGTTTTTGTTTCATTCATTTCATTAGATCTAGCTTAATGTGATTAATTTCATGCATTGCTTAATTTCAAAATTATATTTACACATTTCATTCTAGGTCATTGCATTTCATTTTAAGTCTCTTTCCATTTTGAGTTTCTATAGATTACTTTTCACAAATGTTACTACTATCCATATTTTCCAAGTTTGCAAAGAAAAAGTTCATCAATAAGCATGTTAGTCATTCATTCAATACATTTCCTAGTTATGAGAGTCTCTTAGTGCAAGAAAGTGAAAATGTTGACACTTGCCTTAAATCTACGCCCCCTCCTATCTCTCCTATTTGTGGGAATGATGTGATAGAAGAATATGCAAGCATAGACAATCATGATAATCATGTAGCATCAAAAAAAGTAACCCTTTTTAGTTCTTAGTTTGGGAATTAACAATTAATAATAAAATATACTTAATTGTGTCTTATTTAGGGTGTTGTAAATTTTTTTCTTACACTTTCACACTTATCTAGGGCTTCATTAATTAATTGAGCTTAATTGGCGCCTTTAATTCAAATCTAAGCCTTATTAATTGCATTTTCTGAAGGATCTATCCCGACACTCATTAATGATATTGCATAACTTTTAAATTGGAAAGGTTTGAGTCCTAGAAAATAGTGCTAGGACCTATTCACCACTTTGGGCGAATGGGTCCTCCTTATGTAGCACACCCTTTTTTTAACATATTTGAGTTGGGTTTTTAATATTATTTCACCTCCCCGAAGCTTGGTCCTAGAAAATTGTGGTAGGACCCATTCACCACTTTGGGCAAATGGGTCCTCCTTACTCAGGACTCGTTCATTTTGGTGACCCTATTTTTCTATGTTTCAAATCATAATTTTTTTTCTCTTGATACCTCTCTTATTAGTAACGAAGGTATCTTGGTGAAAGAAGATGCAATTATTGAGAATCATGAAAGTCTTGTTTTTCCTTCTCCTTTTCCCCCTTAAGAATATATTATGGCAAAAGAGAATGAGATCATAGACACATTTCTAAACATCACCTTACCTGGTCTCCATTCATCCCTTTCTTGTGAGAATGTTTTAGTGAAAGAGGATGAACTCATAGATAAACATGACAATCACATTTGTTCTTTTCCCAGTATCTCTTCTAGTTGTAAAGAAGATATTTTGGTGTTAAAATATTAAACCAATGATAGTCATGAGAATATTATGTGTCTCTCTTCCCTGGGGAAAACATGATTAAAAAAGATCATACAATCATTGATAAGAAAGAAAATCCAACCATTGATAACTCCTATACTTGTGATGAAGGAATTTTAGAAGAAGCAACCTTTGAATGTCATAAACATCTAGTTTGTAGTTCTCCTAAAAAACATCCTACTAGGGTAGATATCATGGTGAAAGAGAATGATGGAATTGATGCATGTCTTTCAAACAATAGTAATGTGTCTTCCTTAGATGGATATGACAAGGTAACATTAGACTCCCCTTCACTAAGTGATCATGAAAATAAGGATAAGTGGGTTGAGGTTATGATCATTAGAACTCCCTCAAGTCCTTTAATTCTTAGACCTTCTACAAATCCTTTAATTATCGGACCACCCAATCCTTAACTTATCCTCTATCCACCCTCACAATTACCACAAACTCAAAAAAATCCCATCCTCATCCTCAACCCACCTAAGAATAATATGTCACAACAATACAATTATAACACCATTGCTCATACGTATAACACTAGAAACAATCTACAACTAAGACAAACACCTTCAACATCCCTCCCATTGCCTAACCCTATCTTGCTTGGTCCTCCTCGTTTACCTTTACATAATGAAAAGGAGTATAATATTGTTGAACAACTAAAGAATACTCTTGATAAGATATCCTTATGGGATCTTATTCAAGCCTCCCCTCATTATCATAACATGATTCAAATCTCCTTAAAAAACATGATTCAAAGTGCCTTACAACAAGTTCCTCCCACTAATGTGTAATAAAATGATGTGGCAGCCCAAATTCAAGCTATAACTTCATTTCAACTTAGGCAACACTTTCCATCAAGATGAGTTACCTCCATTATAAGTGAAAAAAAAAAATGAAGCTTTCATGATAATAGCTATATATAATAGGACTAGGATAAAAAAAACCCTTGTTAACAATGAATCAGCCCTTAACATGTGTAGCATAAACCTTTTGGACAAGATTGGAGCAAAAAAAAGACAAATACAACCTACCTCTTTATCTATTAGTGGGTTTGATAATGTGGGAAAATGATCGCTTGGTGTGATCAAATTACCTATTACAGTCAGGAAGGTAACATTACAAACCCTGATCCATGTTATGCCTCAGAATCATTCATATAATCTTCTTTTAGGAAGACCATGGATTCATGAGATGAATGTGGTGCTTTGTACTCTTCATCATAAAATGAAATATCTCTACAACAACAAAGTGTACTCACTCAAAGTTGATCTTGAGCCTTATAGTGTTTTACAACTTGAGAAAGATAAGGAGTGTCCTTTGAAAATATTGGCACCAACTACACAAGTGGAACTTGTGCAACACAAATACAAAGAAAAACATATTGAGTAAGTCACAATGCTATTAGACGATGATTAGGGTTCCTTAGATTTTACACCAACTTTCATGGGAGAATAAAAAATCATAAACAAAGATTCTGAAAAAGGGAAAAGATAAAGCAATAATATCAACACAATATTTGAAATCAACCACCTCAACCACTTTACAATAAGAAGAAAATTACACAACAAACTTTGACGAAACTGATTATGAACAACCACTGAATCTGAAAGAAATGAAAAAGTTGTATGGAAGAGGCTATGAACTTATGAAACAACTTGGGTATAGTGGAAAAGGATGTGGTGCTAGAGAATAAGGTACATGTGTCCCTATAGATCCTAACACACAAGAAACAACTAGTGGTCTTGGTTATTGTCCCTCAAAAGAAACAAGCAAGCCTTCAATCAATATCAACACTCTTACAAAAGATTCTTCAAATTCAACTTTAACATTAGTGCATCTTGAATTGATAGACACTAGTGGTCTTGGTTATTGACCTTCAAAAGAAATGAAAGAAATAGAGAAATCTTCACTTAACATAAATTTCATCATGCAAAACACTAATGATTGGAGTTCATTAGATTTTACACCTTACTTTAAAGAAGATAACAAAATCTCACAATCTAAAGAGTCTTGTGTAAGTATGACACCTTGTACCAAGCAAGAGATATCTTAGTTGCAAAATAAAGGAATACCTTCTACTATTGATCAAGAGAGTGTCTTTTCAAGACTCCTCCAATATCATTTGATATCTCTTCCTCCAAGAACACAAAATAAATTTTACTACAAGAGTTCATTTTGTGCATATCATAGAGTTCATGGTCATTCTACTAATGAATTTAAGGCTTTAAGTGATAAAATTCAACATCTTAAGGATTGTGGTGCCCTTCCTTGTGTTGAAGAACCTAGATTTTCTAATTCATACTGGTTTTCATGTTTCTCATCAATCACCTTGGCTCACCCTTGCCTTGCACTAAGAGGGGGCAAGGGGATAGGTTAGCCTTGTCCTCATATGACACTTGTTGTTATCTCTTTTGGCTAGTTGACTACCTTCTATGTATATATAACAGCAAGCTTGGGATGCAGAATACATGCCTTAAGTTGGCTTGCATTTCATGTACTGGGTTATCTTTACTATTGCATTCTGGGGATAACCCCTTATTCATGATGTAGTTTCATTTAGGAACATATGACTTGGCATAGGGCTTTCTGAATAAGCTCTCATGTATTCTTCTACTTTAAATAAATTTCTCACAAAAATGGTGTCAACAACCACTATAAAGTGGGGGCATACATTGACACTCATATTTCATTGTGTGGTTTTCTTAATTCTTGCAATGTGTCCTTTTCTTGGTGATGTCATTGGGCTTGATATCCTCCGAGAGTATGATATTTCTTTGACTTTTCCTTTCTTCAATACATTAAGCATGATGTTCCCTAAGAAGATACCTTACATGAACTAAGAAAAACCCCCTTGAATGTACCTTACACTATTTTGCATTTACAATAATTGTTATATGGCCACCTTGCATAACACAATTTGCTTGCCTATGGAACCATCCCATTTGTTCATGGGTGTCAAGCATATGAAGTTTTGCTTGCCTTGTGAATCATAGAATTTGTGTTTTTTCGTGCCCTATTGAAGCTACTAGAGGGATAGATTTGGTATGGTTAGTATGATGAGAAGCCTAAACGTGGGCATGACTTTCTTATTATACGGTGAGAAGCTGATGTAGAGGCATGACTAAATGGGCTTGATTGTGCCTTATTTAGGGTGTTGTAAAGTGTATCTTTACATTTTCACACTAATCTAGCGTTTTATTAATTAATTGGGTTTATTTATGCCTTATTTGGTCCTATTTTGCATCCACAAGCCTTATTAATTACATATTTCCATGATAATCTTGACACTTATCAAATAACCAATCATAATTCAATGTTTGAGGTTGTGTGTTCTTGATTTGGTGATCTGGGACTCATATGTCGGACCTCATTTCAAATTGCACATTGAGCAAGATACTCCTAGAGATCTATGCCTTAGGTTTTAGCCACTAGCACTCATATGCCCCAACTGGTGTATGAGTCCCGCTTTAATTGGGACCTAATTTAAATCAAATTCTTGGTGGGATTTTACTATCCTAGATCTGATGTCGCCTTGTAGTATTGTAATTTTGGGAAATTTGGCATAAATAAGTATATATACTTGAGCTTATTTCACTTAGTTTCACCTAGCAATTTTGAGTGAAGATTCCTAAGATTTCACAAGAGCATTAGAGAGTATTCAAGAGCATCCAAGGGAAAATTTGAAGAAGGTTATTTCAGAATTCAAGATACATTATCATGTCAAAGTCTTGATGCATCATGCATGTGGTTTTAAGCTAATGTTGTGATGTATTATTCAATATCAATTCAATTATTCAAAGGCATTATATTTCATCAAGAATCATGATCAAGATATACATCCATTGAGGCCACTTCATGCTTGTTTGCAGATCTACAAGGTTTCAAACAAGGTTCTATTATTTCATCTTATGGTTCATGTTTTATTTCTCATTAAGGTTTGATTACCAAAATGGGGTTTTTCCAAGGAAAACCTCCATTCTCTAACAGAACAACACTTTTCTTCTTCTTGAATGTGTGGTTGTAGGTTTATAAGTTGAAGAAAACGTGGATTTGAATCCTTCAATAGTACCAAAATGAAAAAGTTGTAAAAGTTTTCATAAAAATTTGTCAAGGCTAACGGAAACTCAAATCTAGAGCAAGATATCCAACCAATTTACATGAAACAAGTGGGAAAGTGTTTATTTGATCAATCTTTAGAGGCTCACAAAGTTTTAGTTTAATATTCTACTATGGGATACTTTGTGACAAAACAAGACACTTTGCAATAGTCTAGGCATATGAGTCCCAGTACAACTTTTTTACTAGATTTTAGCAAATCTAGGTAAGTCACAGAGAGATTCCAGATCTTACCCAAAAACCCTAGACTGGGACTAATTCGCCCAATCTAGCATATGAGTCCTAGTACACTTAAAAAAGTAGAATTTCAAGGTTTCAAACCTTGTTTCTAGTACATCACTCTTCCAGGTACCTTTCTATTTCATTCTCTTTTATCAATCTGATTTCATGTTCTTAATTTTCTAGGTTTCATAGTTAGACTTGCATATTTCTTTCATTTCTTCTTTCTAAGCATTTTCTTAGTGGTGAAACCCTCTTTAATCACACCTAAGGAGACCTTGTAGCAATCTATTTTCCTAATTGGATCATTAGGTTGAGATCTATAGGGTTTACTTGAATGAACTAAGAGTGAAATAGGTCCTAAACCCTAGTTCCATCTCTCAAAACGTGCAACCCTATTTCCTTGTGTTCATCACCTTTAGTGAGAATTTGGAAGTCAATGCCTAAACTTCTTGAAGGGTATTCATGGATTACTTGGTGGATTGTTTCAATATCCCAATGTGTTGAATTCCTTTGATCATTTGAAAGAAGAATGGATTGGAAATGTAGACATAGAGAAAAACATCTCCAAGGGCAGCTAGAACATGCTAGAAAAAAACTTAACTTTGATCCACATAATGAAAAATTTAGAACCACATTGTTACTATTGAAGCTCAACTATGTAAATTAGACCATTACAAAGAGAAAGGTGCCAAAATCAGAGAAAGAGCTCAGTGGATAAAGGAAGGGAAAAAAGGATCTAAATATTTCTTTAACTATCTCAACTATAAACATTTAAAAAAGAGGAAAATTACACTAAAGGGATGAAATTGGACATCATACTAAAAATATAGAAATTATTATTTTATTCTATAATTTTTATGAAAAATTATTCAAAGAGGAAACCAATTAGAAAAATATCCAATAGGCTTTGGAAGATAACATCTAGGATTATATTCCAAATATGATTGATCCAGGTTATAGAAAGTATCTAGATTGTATCCTCTCATTCGAATAAATTGAATGTGTTTTGTTCTTTATGAAAATAAAAGCCTTGGATCTGATGGTCATCCTATTGAATTCAACCAAATTATGTGGAATCATATAAAGGATGAATTTTATATGCTTTATTTAGAAGCCCTTCAGAATGGTTCTTTATGTCCTAATATCAACAAAAGCCTAATTGAACCTATTCCCAAGGGGAAGAATGAGGATTCCATTGTTGGTTGGTGGTTAATTACCTTATTAAATACTTCATATATAAAATCATTGCAAAGTCTTTAGCAATAAGAATCAAACCTATTGTTCAAATAATTATGAGAGCTAAGCAAACAGGTTTTCTAAAAGGAAGATATATACTTGTTAATATAATGTTGTCTTGGGAGACTATGAAATGGATGTAAAAATCAAGTCAAAATGCTTTGGTAGTCAAGCTAGACTTTAATAAAGCATACAATAGGATTCATTGGAGCTTAATTCTTAAATTGTTTTAATGGATGGGTTTTACTCCTAAAATTCAAAATCATGTTTGAATGTTAATTCAAGATGCTAATGTCCACCTTATTATTAATAAGGTTATTTCATATTATTTTGAGTTACAACAATCTATAAAGTAGGGATGTTCACTTTCTCCCTTTTTGTATGTTCTTATAGCTGATGCCTTGGGTTATTTTCTTCACAAACCCCTCCAAATAAAAATTAGAAAAGGAGTTTATATTCCTCAAATTAAAGTGGTTATCAATTCCTACTTTGTTGATGACAGCATGTATTTTTGCATAAATCTTAAGTGATAGTGTAATTAATATTTAATTACACTTGCATAACTTTACTTAGGTTTTGCTTAGGTAATAATTAGTTTACTTAATTAATAAGTAAGCTTTATTTAGTTGAGTTGTTTTTAGGTCAACATTAGGGTTGCATGCATTACTTTTATAAAGCAATTCTCTTATTGTAATTTCTTAATTCTGAATAATATCAATTTGGACATTTCATGCAAAGCTCTACTTTTTAATTATTTTTCTCTTTTGTGGAAGGTGTTTAGGTTTGCATGTCTGATCTTGGTTTCTAACATGGTATCAGAGCCTTGACATGCAGCCCCTTCTCAAATTCTGGAGAAAATAATTGCAGAGTTCGTTCGGGGTTCCTCAAGGGTATCATGCCTTGAGTTCATCTATGTGGCATTTTGGATCAGATCGGACATTTCCATTGTATTCAGAGCGCTGGAAAAAGTCAGGAGTGACTTTTATTTTATTTTATTTTGGTCATCGTTGAAGAAATCTGTGAGGGTTTCAAGCTCGATGATTTTTTGCAATCTCTAGAGATAGCTGATTTTTCAGAGCATTTTGAGCACAAACGGAGGTCACCATCGCGTTCGCAGCGGCCAAAAACCCTAAGAACGCCTGTCGTTTGGTCGATTTTTGAGCACTTGATCTGAAAGACAAAAACAATTGCCAAGAAGGTCGTATGGCATCCCTAGCACGCACTCTAAGGCACGATTTTTGAAAAAAAATCAAAAAACATGCATTTTGGGGATTCACGTCGGCGCCTGCAATTAGAAAAGTTCTACCACCAAGCGGCCACTGGTTCGCCACCACTGCCGGTGGCTCCCCCTATCTTCATCGCCGTCGCCGAGGGCTCCCTCTCCAGCTCCGCCAGCTCCTAGCCAGCCGCCGTGGGCTCCTTCTGGGTCCGCCCTGGTCACATGGACGACCAGGGGCCCTCCGCCACCCCCTGAGGGCTTCTGTACTTCCGACCTCAGCACCTACAGCGGTCCTATGGAGAACCAAGGGCTCCACCCCAGCCCCCTGCATGCCAGCCTCTGGTCGTGCACAAGACCAGGGTCCGAATTTTTTTTAGCCCCCTGGGCTACCTGTAGGCCAAATTGGCCATTCTGGAGCACTTTCACCAAATCGGGTGTAACATTTGCGTACGGAGTCACTTTTTTGCAAACAAGATATCATTGGAAAGATGGTTCCAATGCTGTTCTGTTGGTGCAGGTTATTTTTCTTGATTATGTTCCAATTTTCTATTGCAGGTCCTTGAACTCAGATGTTTTTATTTTCACTCTAGAGGGCATATCTTTTGACTCGGTGATCCTTTTTTTTCCATTCTTGCAGCATTGGAAAATTGGTTTAGTCCTCTACACAGATCTAAGGTATATTTTTATTTTCTTTATATGCATGTTTAGGCATTCTCTCCTTTTGCAATCATTGGGTATTGTAATAAATGAACTGATATAAAGTTCCATCAGGGGGGTTTCTTGCATAATAATCTGATTAGAGTGTGCATGCACTTTGATCTTCATCTTGTTTTGATGACAACTCACATGGGTTGTAATCTAATTTCTTAGTTTCTTTTGGCCATATTTTGTCTTAGTTTGACACATATCAGATTCATTTCGGTTCACACTTTAGATTGAGAGCCTATGGTTAATGATCCGCATCGGATCCATCTCAGTTTGAGGGCCACTAAATTTGTGGTTAATGTTCCAAAGTCTTTATGGTACTTGTTCCCATGGAGAATTTTTAGTCTCAATTTGGCATCGACATCGAGATTCATGACTTCAAGATTTTGTCATCATTCATTTCATCTACTGTTGTTTTATGGATTCCAGGGTTGTTCCCATTTGGTGTTTTCGAGTGTTCTGTGGCATCGGGTCTGCTGTTGCATTATTATGATTCCGATATGGTTTCTTGTAGAGAAAATTATCTTTCCTTGTTTGTTGGATTGCGGTTCCAGTACTTCTTTGCAACAGTCATCTCATTGTAGGGGGGGTTTGTCCCACTGGGTTTTCCTTCTCTACCTCATTATTGCATTTGTACATGGGTACCTGATTAGGCCTTATTGTCGGGACCTATTCATGCTTTCTTGCATTCATCTTATTTTTAGGTGCATTCTTATTTACTCTCCCTAAGTTGCACTTATGGGGGGGTGTTAGTGTAATTAATATTTAATTACACTTGCATAACTTTACTTAGGTTTTGCTTAGGTAATAATTAGTTTACTTAATTAATAAGTAAGCTTTATTTAGTTGAGTTGTTTTTAGGTCAACATTAGGGTTGCATACATTGCTTTTATAAAGCAATTCTCTTATTGTAATTTCTTAATTTTGAATAATATCAATTTGCACATTTCATGCAAAGCTCTTATTTTTCATTGTTTTTCTCTTATGTGGAAGGTGTTTAGGTTTGCGTGTCTGATCTTGGTTTCTAACATTAAGAGGAGGTGAATAATACCTTGGACATTATAAAATTGTATTGTGATGTGTGTAGTTATCTTATAGCTCATAATAAAGCTAAATTTTGTATGAATTAGTTTGGTCCTATACCTCCATGGATACCAAAATAATGGAGGAAAATCAAACATGGTAAGATAACTAGATATTTGGGTATTCCTTTCGATTTGGGAGTCTCTCTTTTTGAAATTTGGACTTGGTTCTTAAATAGAATTAAGAGTGAGTTGTTTAATTTTGGTAACATATTTTTGTCTTTAGTTGGCAAGATTCAAGTTGGTGATAATATTATCATTGCTTAATCTTCTTGTTGGATAACTTCCAAGCAAGGTTATGAAGAGCTCAATAGAATAATTAATAAAATTTTATGGTCCAAGTGAGATGGTAATGGTGAGTTTATTGCTTATCCATGATCTCATTTCATTCAACCAAAACATAAAGGATGCCTTGGGCTTATAGATCCCTAAACACAAGGGATTTGCCTTGTTGCAAAATGGATTACTAGAGCTGCTAGTGGAGATGAACCATGGAAAAATTTTGTCCATCAACGAATATTGGATGTTGAAATGTAGAAAAATAGGGTTCACTAATGTGAAAGGGAGGAAATGGGGGTGATAAAACCTATCTTTCTACTCTCATTAGGAAATGAGATCCCCAAAAAGAATTGAATTACAACCCTTAGGTGAGTCAAATCAATGAGGGAATTCATTGGTTTCCTTATGATTAAGGATGGGGGTATCAACCTAAACAACACTTTTGGGAGAAAAACTAAAAAAATTAAATCACCACAATTATGCAAGCTAACACTTAGATCTTGTAGATGAAGCATAAAACTATGAGAACCAACAAAGATTTGGAAAATCTAAGAAGGGTTAAACATTGTGTACTTGTCACCAAAAGCACTTTCTAACAAGTTATTTGGGACTCATTCACGCACTGGGGAATGAGTACTTTTTATAAGAATTAAAATCAGATTTCATGATCCTTGGGCCTTGGGTCTACACTTTTGATTCCCCCATGTCCCACTGTCGGAAAGCCATAAATAAATTTTGGATTTGAGTTTCCGTATCTTAACAACAAAGTTGACAAAAAATGTAACTTTTCAAAATTGCTCCTTTGAGATCTTCAAATTTTCTTCAACCTATGAGCCTACACATACATAATAGGGGGGAAATTATTTGTTTTTGGTGAATGGTGGTTTGCCTTGGTCAAACCCCATTTTGGTAATTAAACCTTGAATTAAAATAATGAAATATGAAAAGGAATGATGAATGAACAAGTGTTATTTTGCAACTCACCAACACTTGAATAAACCTTTGGAAGACTGAAATGTTGATCTTGATCTTGTATGAAAAGGCTTCAATGGATGTGGATCTTGATGCTTGTAATTTGACTTGAATTCTTGCTTGAATATTTGAAACCTACATCTTAATGTTAGCTCCAAAAACATGCATGACTACAAGAGACTTTGACATGATGCTTGAGATCTTGATTGCTACAATAAATCACTGATAAATCTTCTCTTGAATTCCCTTCATTATAATCTTTTCTCTTAGGATTGATCTCTCAAAAATTTAATTGAAAGCTTCTCGAAAATCTAGTTTCAATTTGATAAAATAGCCTTGTGTTTATAAATATCTATCCTTAATTTTTCAAAAATCAAACATTCCAAGCTGACATTCAAATTTAAATTCGGTATCATAAAAATACAGCCAAAAACATGTTTTTAAAATAGGTTTAAAGACTTAGAGAGGACCCATTCACCGATGGGTGAATGGGTCCTAGGTCCCTATTCTTGGAACACACATTGCTCAAGGTAATGACTTATGTGTTGGCATTAATTGTTTTCGAGTTTTCCCTTCAGAAAATGTAATTTATTAGGCTTGTGGATATAAAATAGGGATTATTAAGGCATAATTAAGTCCAATTTAATTGAGGAGACCCCAACATAGTGTGAAAATTAAAGTATATTTTTCTACACTATATTTAGCCCCCACTTTAGTGAGAGGATGAGCACAAGCACAAACTCACACTAAAGTAGATAAATACGTGTCAAGAGGGGTCCAAGTGCACAAATATAAATTGGATAGGATGAAAAAGATCAAGGAGGTGGCCAAGCCCCCAAGATCCAAGATCCCATGGCAAATCAACATAAGCACAATGTGACACACACAATATGTATGATATGAAGCGGCAAGATAAGATACACAAATATACGATGTTAAATTTAATGTGAAGAGGAAAGGAAGATGGACTAGCAAGTTGTATTATGCCACATACATCAAATACACTCATAAGGATGTAAAATCACTTATGAAACACATGGCTCCACAACAAAACAAGTTTTTTTATGCTCAATGGCCATAAAAAATACACTCACAAGGGCTAGTCTAGTTTGATATACACTAGGTGAGCCCCTAAAATAGTGAGAAACACACACTAGGTCAGTATGTACCCACAATAGGGTGGCTAATGGGAAATTCATTCCAAGTCTACATGATCCCATGTATCAACCATACCAAATTTATACCTCTCGATAAGTTTGATAAGGTACCACAAAAATTGTCACAAGGATAGCATGTTGTGTTATGCTAGGCACTCATGAGAAAGGCTCCACTAGAAAGAAAATTGTGTTATGCTTGGTGTCCTTGAAAAAATTTATACATGCAATGAGATAGGATATTCAAAGGGTTTTTACTTAGTTCATGAAAGGTCTCACCTTAGGGAACATCATGCTTAATCTCTCCAAGAGAGGGCTAGTCAAGGATAAAAGATTCACAACCTAGATAATGCAATCTATAACATTGCTACTAAGAGGAATTTCATATGCCAAGAAAGATCACAATCTTGAAGGATATCAAACCCAATGACACCACCAAGAAGACATATCACATGAATTGAGAAGACCACACTTTGAATAAAAAGTTTATACTTCCTAGGAGATGTATACTATTATCACTAAGAAGAAGAAATGCAAACAATGAACAGGGGAAAATATGCCTCCCACTTAAAATTTCAACATACTTTCTATGTTGTTATTTTAAGAAAAAAGAGAGAAAGAGAGGATCCTTGGAAAGAATGCACACCTTTGAAAACTAGTTATCCTTTCCCCCCAAACATAGAGATAAAGACAACCACCAAGAACTAACATATTGTTGCTAAGAGAAATACGGTTGCACCTAATATTGCACCACCATGAATGGCAATAACAAAGACACAATAAGCTAATAATGCCACATAGTGATGAGCAGTATGATAGGATAAAAAATAGTATCAATTAGAGGAAATAGGTGCATCAACACAAGAAAGAGAACCATAATTCTTAAGATGTTGAATTTTATTAGTCAAAGCCTTACATTCATTAATTGAATGAACACAAAATCAATGATATGCAAAAGATGAACTTCTGTTGTAAAATTTCTTTTGTGTTCTTGGCAGGATAGATATCAAGTGATCTTAGAGAAGTCTCAATAAGATACTCTCTGAACACAATTGAAATATGGTTCCACCTTTTGGGAGATGGAACTTAGGACCTATTTCATGCTTTGGTTCATTAGGAAACCAATATCCATCAACCAAGTGCCTTGATTGAGGGATGGACTATGGATTCCTTATGTGATTAGATGGGGGTTCATCATTTAAATGAATCTTCAAAGGAGAAATGCAAACACTCATGTACAAAACCCTAGAAACTTGAAAACATTAAATCATCTTGATAAACAAAATGAAACAAAAAGTACCTAGAGGAGTGGATAGGAAGAAACAAGGTTTGAAAACCCTAAAAATCTTCTTTTTTCAGGTGTACTAAGGTTGATATGCCAAACTGGGCGATTTAGTCCTACTACAGGATTCTGGGTAGAATATGGAATCTTTTGGTGACTGATCAACATTTGCAAAAATATGTCAAAAGGATTGTGTAGGGACTCATATGCCAAGTAGTGATTTAGTCTCATTACTAGGGTTTGATTGATATTTCAATAGCCTCTAGTGATCTTTTGTAGTTTCCTTGTCCGATCTTCAAATCTGAAAGTATGAATTATGGCCTATAGGTGAGTTTCCATGAAGATGACTTCTTGACAACTTTGACAACATTTGCAACTTTGTCTTCAAAGGATTTTCAAGATCCAATTCACCTAGATCTACAAACACACATTGAGAGAGAAAAAAAAATTGTTAGGGAATAGGGGTTTGCCTTGGTCAAACATCAATTTGGTAATTAAACCTTGAAATGAAATGAAATAGCATGAAGGAATTATGAATAAACAAATGCAATGTTGCAACTCACCAAACCCTTGAAATCAAGGTTGAAAACTTGTGTGGAATGGCTAGCATGAATTTGAATCTTGACTCTTGATTGAATGGTTGAATGCTTGCTTGAATCATGAAACCTACATCATAAATGTTAGCTCAAAAACACATGATCCATGGAGAATTTTGATATGATGCTTGAATCTTGAATGTATCTCCAAATGCTTGATGATTTTCTCTTGAATTATCTTTAATGAGTAATTAAATGTTCATAAGATCACTTGAATTTTCTAGCAGAAACTATATGAAATAACCTTGTATTTATACTTGTTTATGCCTAATTTCTTGAAATTACAACACTATACACTGACATCAGATCTAGGATATCAAAATCCTACCAAGAATTTGAATTAAAATAGGTCCAAGTTAAATCGAGACTCACACATCAGGTGGGTGTATGAGTCCTAGTGGCTTAAACTTGGGAGACAAATTTTGAGAAGTGTCTTATTCAATGTAACATTTAAAACTAGGTCTCGAGACCTAGGTGGGGCCCATATGCCCAAAGGGTCGTATAATTCCCAAATATTTAGATCTAGAACATATAACCAAAAAAATTGAATTATGATTTGTAATTTATGATATGCCGAGATTATCCTCAAAAAAATTCATTTAATTAGGCTTGTGGACGCAAAATAGGACCAATTAAAGCATAAATAAACTGTATTTTAAAAGGGAGGGCCCAAACAAGTGTGAAAATGTAAAGGGATACATTTTTTGACACTACACTTAGCCCCCACTTTAGTGAGAGGATGACCTTGTGTCAAACTCACACTAAAGTAGACAAATTTGCATCAAGAGGGATCCAAGTGTACTAATGCTACTAAGATAGGATGACAACAATCAAGAGGGATGATCAAGCCCCCAAGATCAAGATCCTATATCAAATCAACATAGGAACAAAATAACACACATGTGGAAGGTGTATGAAGCAACAACAAGATACAAGAATACACTATCAAATACATAAAGAATAAAGAAAAGGAAAAAGAGGGGTGGATTAAACCTAAGCTGTTTGTCCAGCACGATGTGGATCAAGCCTTAGTAGTTTGTCCAAAAAAAATTTTACAAGTGGAACACAATATCCACTACACAGACAATATGCATGCTCATATGGGCTAATGGAATCTGGTGTCCACTAGGTGAGCCCCCAGAGAGGTGAGACACATATGCACGCGATCGCTATATGCTCACACAAAGAAAAGTAAGTGGTTGTCAGAAAGTCACGCCTATGGTTGGCTCTCATACGCACTAACCATACCAAAGAAATACCTCTTGATAACTTTGATAAGGTGCCACTCACAACATGAATAGCAGAATTCATGAGGCAAGAAAAACTTTTTATGCTAACACTAATGAACAAATAGGACGGCTCTATAGGAAAGAAAAGTGTTTTATGCAATGTGGCCATATAACAGTTATTGTAAATGAAAAATAGTGTAAGGTATGCTCAAAGGGGTTTTTCTTATTTCATGTAAGGTCTCAACCTAGGGAACATCGTGCCTAATATCTCCAAGAGAGGACCAATCGAAGAATAGAGGATTCACAACTTAGGGAATGCACTCCACTTGGAATTACCAATAAGAGGAATATAACATGCTAAGAGAGATCATGCTCTTGAAGGACACCATGCCCAATGTCATAACTGAGAGAAATATGCATTACATGAAGTAAGAAGACCACATAAAGAAACATGAGTTGTAAAATGCAAAAGAATAATGCCAATGTATGCCCCCACTTTAAAGAAATCACTAAACACCATGTTCTGAAAAAATTACTTTAAAGTAGAAAATGATAAACGCTAACAATGAAGAGGGCATGAGAGCTTATTTGGAAATCCCTATTCCACAGATATGTTTCCAAATAAAGATACGTCATGAAAAGGGGTTGCCCCAAAAAATGAAATCCCAAAATCACATAAGGGATCCACGAATTCGGAGTCAGTATGTCTTTGCTACAATGTTATTAGAGAGCTCGGAAACATCATCATTCCCCAAATACTCATGGAAAGGGAAGAATGACACAAAGAGTTCAAAAACAAAGAAAATATTTTGGGTCAAAATGGAAGAGACCTAAATGTCTCGATGCCTTGTGTCATCCCCAAAAGGAAAACACAAGACAAAGAAAAAGGTTTATGACATAAAGAAGAATGTAGATACAAATAGAGGAATGTCATAAAGAGAGAGATACATCAAACAAAATGGTATGGGATATCACATTACGCACATGCAATCACACACATAACATGGAAAAGAAAACAAAAACAAAGCTAGTAAGGAAAATGCAAGTCAACCTATAACAGGTCGTTTGCATCCCAATCTTGTTCATCATATGCAGAAGGTGGAAAACTATCCAAAAGGACAACAACAAGCGCAATACTAGAAGTATTACTAAGTTAAACATATGGTGAACCACTCTTTTTAGGAGGATCATCATGGTTGTTATCATCTAATCTCATGGAAGAGGAAAACAATAAATTCAATTCATTATGTACTTCTTCATCAATTTTAGCAATCCCATCATCATCTAAGTTAATCACAATGAGAGGTCGAATAATAATGTCCAAAGAAAGTGCTAGCCCCTATTGTGGTTGTGATATAGGATCTTTTTGTTGTGGTGAAGAGGGAGACTCATCATGTATTGCTTCACTTAATTTTTGATGTTGATTTTGCTTGTTATTTTCTTTGTTTAAACTTTGAGCAATAGCACAACATATGTGCCTATGCTCTCTAGAATTTATGTTTCTTTTGGTACTATTTTCAAAGTTTTTTTTTGTGTAGGAATTAGTTTATCAACCATAGGTTTCTTTTCTTCCCTTAGATAAGGAACAAGAGGAACCTTGCGAGGTTGCTCAACCATTCTATTTTTAGCTTTGTAAACTTTTTTTATCTTAGAAGGAACGACGAGATTATTTTGGTTTTCTCTTGGTTTTTTGTAGGAGATAGGCAAAGGATTTGTCTTGGGTTAGTCTTGGTTACTTGGAAGGGATTTTGGTTCAATCATGGTTTCATTGAGGATAAGAGGCTCAATCATGGGTTGATACATGTTTCGAAGGGATCATTTTGCTTTGTGTTTCACCTTACATTTTTTATAGGATTTGAAAAAGAAATCTTCACGAGGTTTAATAGGTTCAATAGGTTCAACCAAAAGAAATCCAATGAAAAATTCCCACGGGAAGACATGGGATTAAAGCCATTTAAAGAGGCTTTCATTGACTCAGTCAGCTATGTAAAGAGGACCATCAGGTTCCTTTTTTATTATATCTTTTGATGAGAAATAAATTTCAAGAGGTATTTTAGTTTGTCCCTTACGAGGTTGAATTTTGATCAATCCAACCATATTATCCATAGGACTTTATTCATTAGTATCCATGTTGTCATCATTTGTGTCAAAATTCACCACATAATTTTTATTTCCACTAGATTTGACAAATGAAATATTATGATTTGGGATGGGGTTGGTAAAAATATGCAGGTTTTGGTTGGGAGGGGCAATGGACTTATCACCTCAATCATTGACACCACCAATTTGAATATGAATTGAACCAATGAGGTCTTGCACCATGTGTTTAAGATGCTTGCAATCTTTTGTATCATGTCCATTTTGATGGTGAAAGTGACAATAGGAATTTGATCTAAATTTTGGAGGTAGTGGCTTAGAAAGATCGAGAGCTTTAAGGGAAGGTAAGGAAATCAAGTTCTTTTCTAGAAGTTGTAACATGGTGTTATGGAGGGTATCGGGTAAGGGAGTAAATTGTCTATTCAGATCCCCAAATGTAAATGGATTTGTCTTCTTTATAGTAGCTACTTGGGTATCAACATGTTGGATTGGTTGAGGGGGATTTAGTTGAAGAAAACCTTTATTTTTTTTCAAAAACGTTGGTAATTATTTTTATTTTTGGATTTGGAATTTTTAGGATGGCTAGAGGTAGGTTTTGTTTCACAACTACTAACTGAGTTTTGATAATCATTAAGGGTGGTACACAAGTGTATGAAGGAAGGAATTTCACCATGGAAAGCTTATCTTGCATCTTAGTTTTTAAGTTCTAGATGAACATTCGTTGAAGGTGACCTGATCGGGAATCTTTATGTTGATTTGGGAATAAACCAATTGGTAGTGTTAAATGAAGTTAGTAACCTTTTCAACATCCTTTTGCTTACATCTCATCAAATCATCTAAGGTCATATTAAGGGTCATGTGAACTTGGAAATGGTTGAAAAAGTCCTCAACAAGTACATTGAATGAATGAATTGAGTTATTTGGTAAAGACGAAAACCATTCTAAAGTGGTATCTTTCAAGGACCTAGGGAAAAGCTTAGCTAAGAGCTTATCTTCAAGGATGAAATCACTGCATAAGGTGGTGTAAGAAAAAACATGGTCAGAAGGACCTTTCCCTCCATATTTCTCAAACCTAGGAATCTTTATACCTTGTGGTATCGACATTCTTAATATCTCCAAGGACAAGGGATCGCTTCTAGTATAGTATGATGGTTGGCCATTTTGATTTTGGTTTATGGTGGAAATTTATCTTTGAAGGGATGAAACATTTTGTAAAATTTTGTTAAGGATGGCATCAATGGTTGTGTTTTGGGATAGAGGTGAATATGGTGGAGGTGTATATGTGTTTGAGGGGCAAGTGAATGGAATACTAATGGGAGGTAAAGTGGTAGGATATATGATGTGAGATGCCACAAAGGTACCAAGATTGCTAGTGGAAATGCCCAAGGTAGGAATAACATTTCTAGTAGGTTGCATTGTTGTGGTAACTTGAGGGTTGGTGTAAGTAGGAATAGAGGCAATCATTGTAGCAGGAGGAATTTGGGTTCCTCCTTGACTTTGAGAATTCTTAAAAATTTGAGAACAACTAGTTGTTGAGGTAAGATGTTTGCCAAAAATCTAAGCTAATTATGCACAATATCTATTCATTTTTCACTTTCAATCATTCAATGTATGTTATCTATGGTAGGAATAGAGATGTTGGTGAACTGAAAAAAAATAATATGGGTGAGGGAAGCCCACTATTTTCCTTAGTTCATTCAATAATGTCATAGGGTTTCAAATTGTATTGACTATCAACCTCAGAGGTGAGTCAATTCTCAAAAAGGAAGACCTAGGCAAGGGTTCTTTAAGCTTTAAGGAGTTCACCACCAAGCAAATGCTTGGAAAAGACAAATAAACATTCAACTCACAAAACCTAGTTATGTAAGCTAAATGAGAGATGCAAACGATGAAATTATGCAACATGGAGTTAGGATGTATGTACCTCGGAAGTCTGGAGATGTAACAAGGATTTTGGAAATGCAAATAAGAAGTCAAAATATGCTATGCAGGAGAAAGACGCCCTTATTGTTTTCTTAGTTTCACTGTTGTTTTTCAAGGTAGATGTCAAATCTTTGAATGTTGGAACCAGATCAAAAGAATTTCTGAAAAATGTGTTCGGGAGGACTAAGATGCCCTAGGTGGTGACTTAGTCCCATTGTGAATTTTGAAAATATTTAAATGTGGTCCTGAGGTCTAAGGTCTGCACTTCCTTATTCTTTGATCTCAGGTTCTAAAACTTCCAAATCTAGCCTGTAGGTGAGTTTCCATGAATATGACAACTTTTCAATGCAACTTTGCAACTTTTCACTCTGGATGATGTTTAAGTCTTCAACCTAAATCTACAATCATAAACATGCAAGAGGGGAAAACCTTGTCGATTGCTAGTGAATGGGGGTTTTCCTTGGTCAAACCCCTTTGTTGGTAATTAAACCTTGAAATGAAATGAAATAAAGGAGGGAAATGATGAATGAACAACATGCAATGTTACAACTCACCAAACCCTTGATATGAGATATGCAAACTTGTGTGAAATGGATAGCTTGGATATGGATCTTCAATCAAAGGAATGCTTGATAGATCTTGAATTACTTGCTTGCTTGAATCAAAACCCTGCATCACAAATGTTAGCTCAACAACACACATGATGCAAGAATATCCTTGATATGATGCTTGAATCTTGATGATTGCTCCAAATGTTAGATGAATTGCTCTTGAATGCATAAACTTGCCTCAGGAATGAATACTTGAATACTTGTTATGAAAGTTATGAAAATGAGTGAATGTACCTTGTATTTATACTTACATGTTTAATATTCTAAAATTACACTGCAACAAGCTGATATATGAAATCATTAATTAAAGGATGCTAAATCCTGCCAAAATTTGAAGTTAAATCCTGAAAATAAGCCAAGGAGGACTAAGACACCCTAGGTGGCATCTTAGTCCCAAGGCTTGAAATGTGGGGCACAGACACCACAAAGGGGCCCATTTAAGATACCTCAAAATCAGGGTCCCAAGACCTTTGGGGGACAAAGACACCCTAGGTGGGATCTTAGTATCAACCCAAAAATCAAGGACACTCAGATAGAATCATTAGATTATCATTTATTCATTGATGTTTATCGAGATTAGCTAGAAAAAGATGTGATTCATCAGGCTTTTAGATACAAAATAGGACCAATTAAGACATAAATAAGGATAAACAAAGCAAGGCATGCCCAAACAAGTGTGAAAATGAAAGGGTGTGCATTTTACTACACTGCATTTAGCCCCACTTTAGTGAGAGAATGAACTTGCTTCAAACTCACACTAAAGTAGCCAACCATGCAATCAAGAGGGGTTCTAATGTATGAATGCTAGTAAAATAGGATGACAATGACCAAGAGGGTGGCCAAGCCCCAATGACCAAGATCCTATGACAAACCAACATAGGCACAAGGGAATATGCTTGTGGATGATATATGAAGCCATAACCAAATCGCAAACATACACCATCAAAGACATAAAAAGGAAAAATGCAATGGATCAAGCTTTGATTGGTCATCCAATGTGATGGACTGGGTCTAGGTTGTTTGTCCAAAAAGGTTTACAAGTGGAATATATTGTCCACTATGCAAAAAAAACACATGCTCACGAGGTCTCATGAAGCTAGTTGTTCACAAGGTGAGCCCCAAGAGGTCCATATCAAAGTCATACCCCATGATGATGATAAGGAAAAAAATAAAATGCACACTCACAAGCGCTAGTGAATCTAGTTGTTCACTAGGTGAACCACAGGGGGCCATATCAAAGCCATACCTCCATGACTTTAATAAGGCACAAAACATAATGCAACAAGAAAGAGAGGGATGTTCAAAGGGATTTCACTTAGTTCATGTGAGATCTTAATCCTATGAGACATTATGCTTAATGTTTTTGAGAGAGGATATATACAAGGTCTCATCCTGGGGAACATTGTACCCAATGTTTCCAAGAGAGGACAAGTGCAAGGTCTTATCTTGTTTCCAAGAGAGGACAACTACAAGGTCTCATCCTGGGTAACATTGTACCTAATGTTTTGAAGAGAGGACAAGGAAATATCACGCTCTCAAAGGAAGTAAAACCCAATGACACCACCAAGAAAAGGACACATCGCAAGAAGAATGAAAATCACACAAGGAAAATGATAACAAATGTAAATTAAATCATGCCAAAATAATACCAATTTATGCCCCCACTTTTTAAAAAAAATAACACAATTGTTGTGAGCAATTGCTTTAAAGTAGAAAAAAATGGAAAAAAAAAGAGGGTTGCCCCCAAAACTTACTATGCCACATGCAAGCCAACTTAAGGCATGTGGGTCACATCCCAAGCTTTCTCTTATATGTACATGAAAAGTGATCAACTATCCAAAAGAGACAACGACAAGTGACATACGAGGACAAGGAAACCTAACCCCTTGCCCCCACTTAGTGCAAGACAAGGATCAGCTGAATAGGATGAAAATAAGTATTAGTTAGAGGAATTAGGTGCTCCCATATAAGGAAGAGCATCAAACTCTTTAAGATGTTGGATTTTATTACTCAAAGCCTTGCATTCATTAGTAGAATGACCATGGACTCTATGATATGCACAAAATGAATTGTTGTAGTAAAATTTCTTTTGTGTTCTTGGAGGGAGAGAGATCGGACAATCATGGAGGAGTCTCAAAAAGATACTCTCTTGATCAATAGACAATGTTCCTTTATTTTTCAACAAAGATATCTCTTGCTTAGTATTAGATGTCATACCCACACAAGACTCTTTAGATTACAAGATTTAGTTCTCCTTTACAAGAGGGTGTAAAATCCAAAGAATTCAGATCATTACTGTTTTGTGAGATGAGATTGACATTAAGCGAAGGTTTCTTTTATTTTTTTTGTTTGAAAGGATAACAATCGAGACCACTAGTGTCTATCAGTTCAAGATGCACAATTATTAAAGTCAGCTTAGAAGGATGTTTTCTAAGAGTGTTGATATTGAGTGAAGGCTTCTTTTTTCTTTCAAGGGACAATAACCAAGACCATGAGTTGTTTCTTGCATGTTAGGTTTGATAGGGACACGGGTCCCTTGTTCTCTATCACCCCATTATTTTCCACTATATCCAAGTTGTTTCATAAGCTCAACATTTTCCATAAAGCTTTTCATCTCTTTTGGAGTTGGTGGTTGTTGATAGTTTATCTCGTCAAAGTTTTTGTGTAATTTTCTTTTTCTTATAAAGTGTTTGAAGTGGATGCTTTAGAATGGTCTTTTGAATTTTGTGTTGAAATTTCTACCTTTTATTTTCCCTTGCCATAGTCTTTGTTTATGATCTTGTATTCTCCCATGAATGTTGGTTCGAAACTCAATGATCCAAAATCATCTAGCAATATCATTGTGAAGGGTTTAGGACATCTATATTTTTGTTGTTGTTGTTGTTGTTGTGTGTGTTCTACTTGTGTAGTCGGTGTGAATGTGTTGAAAGGATTCTCTTTGTTTTATTAATGTTCAAACAATTGTTTGTTTTAGGTTCAGCTTCAAGTGTGTACACTTTATTGTTGTAGATGTATTTCATTTTACGATGAAGAGTAGAAGGCACCCTATTTATTGCATTAATCCATGGACTGCCTAAAAGGAGGTTGTATGAAAGATCATGAGGCATAACATTGATCGATGTTTCTAATGTGGCCTTTCCAACTGTAATAGGCAAAGTGATTACACCAAGCAGTTATTTTCACATGTTATCAAATTCATTAATAGATAAAGAGGCGGATAGGATTTTTGATTTATCAACACCAAGATTATCCAAAAGGTTCACACTACACACATTTAAGGTTGAGGTATTGTTACTAAGGGTTCATTTTATCCCTATGCTATTGTATTGAGCTATGATCATGAAAGATTCTTTTTTTTTGCACTTCCAAAGGGGGGAGTTCACTTTGGTGGAAAACAATGCGAATGTTTATTCCTTGAATCATGGTTGCTATGTCATTTGGATTTGCACTAGACGGAACCACAAATTGTTGTAAGGATGTTTGAAGCATAGTGTGATAATTAGGTAAATTCTAAATTAGGTCTCATAGGGATATCTTTGTAGGAGTATTCTTAAGATTTTCAACAAGGTCATACTCATTTCCACTTTTTGAAGGAAAACGAGGGGGGCCTAGTAATATAGGATTAGGCAATGGGAAGGATGTTGAATTTTTTTGTCTTGGTTGTAGATTGTTCCTAGTGTTGTATGTATGAGCAATGGTATTGTAACTCAGTTGCTACAAAACATTATCCTTAGGTGGTTTGAGGATAAGGATGGGTTTTTTTTTAACTTGTGGTTTTCGAGAAGGTGGACAAATGATGAGTTTAGGCTCGGGAGAGTACTCCAAGGGGTATCTAATGTGCATAACCTTAGAAGACTTATCCTTATTTTCATGATCTCTTAGTGAAGAGGATTCTAATGTTACTTCATCATCTTCACCTAAGGAATTAATATTGTCAATGTTCTCATTTTCTTCCACCATGATATCTTCCCTAGGTGGAGAGCTTTTGGGAGAACTAAAAACTAGATGTTCATGACATTCAAAGTTTGGTTCTTCTAAGATGACTTCATCACAACTAGGGGTCTCATCAATGGTTGAATTATCTTGTTCATAAATGATTTTTTTTTCTTGTTCAATATTTTGTTCTCTAGGGAAAGAGAGGAAATCAAGATTCCCATGGCTTTCATCAATTAGATCTTCTAACATCAAAGTATCACTAGGAGAAGAGTAAATGTGATTGTCATGATCATTTACAATTTCATTGCTTGGTTCCCTAATAAGATGGGTAGGGGAATTATCACAAAGAGGGTTGTCATAGATCTTAAAAATTTTATCATCCAACACTAGCATATCTTCAGTTACACTTTCATCCTCTAGAATTTTATCACAAGAGGTGAAGATGTTGGGAGATGAATAAAGACTAGTTGAATTTTCAATGGTTATGTGGTCATCATGATTACCTATGGTTTTTTCTTCTTTTTCATAAATATCTTGTTCACTAAGAGAGGTAAGAGGAGAGAAACAACTAGGACTCTCAAATCTCTCATTGATTGATTCTTCTAACACCAAAATATCTTCTTCACAAATAGGAGAGATATTAGGAGAAGAACGAATATGATCATTAGGATTGTCCAAGGTTGTATTCTATTTCATTAAAACACTCTCATAGGGAGGGGATATGAACTTTTTCTTAGTGTGCCTAGAAAGGTAAGGTACTAACATTGTTTGACCAAAAATGAAAATCAATGTTAACCATCTCATGCAATGTTTTAATAATCTAAACAATGTATATCCGAAGATGCAAAACACAATTATCCAATGTATGCAAAACTTTAAGAATAAAAACAAAGTATATCAAAAAGTGAAAAGTAGTTTTATCAAACTCATGCAAAGTTTTATGAATGAAAACATTGTATATGCAAAAGTGAAAAGTAATTTTATCCATATTATGTAAAGTTCCAAAAATGCAATCATTTTCACATGCTTGTACTTGAAATGATTTCAAAAATGAGGGCCCTAAATTGATGTTTTTGACCTAGATACATAAAATAGATATTCCCGAAACTTTCTAGACTTATAGTATATGTTACTAGGAGGCTTAGGAAGCCCAAAAAATCAGATTTAAACCCTAAAAACTATAGCTTCAAACTCAACAGAGACTAAGATGCCAATAAGGGTGTCTTGGTCCTACTTGTGAGATTTTGAAGTTCCAAAAATTGAAACAGAAAGCAAACAAGATAGACAGGTTTATGAGCTAGAAACCCACAGAGGGACTAAGATGCCAATAAGGGAATTTTAGTCCTAGTAAGGGTTTTTTTTTTTAGAAAAATAGAAAGATTTGGATTGTTAATAGTGTTCCTAAGTTTCCTACCTAGGGACCTGATGTTTGGAAACAAACGAGTGTGCAAATGAATGCAAGAAAAAGTAACTAATGACAAACAATTGGATGAAAAGTTAAATGTAATTTTTTCAATTTTGAAAGCAATAAAAATTTTCCTAAATGAAGTTAGGATGATTGATAATGCACTTTTTTCATTTTTTCAATGAGATAAGATGATGCAAGAAAGAAAAAATGCAACCTATATACATTTTCACTAATGCAAATATGAGAAACCCTAGATGCACTTTCACTAATGCAATATGTGATGTAAGAATGAATGCAACCTAGATCTAGGACTTTAATGAACTCCAAATCAGAAAAGGAATGCTCAACAAGGTCGAGTTCACCAAAATGAACCATAGGGAAATGGGTGCTTCATAACCTAGGTCATAGAACACCACTTTTCTCCTATGGTCATTCAATAATGTCCTAGGGTTCCAAATTGGATTGACTATCAACCTCAAAAGTGAGTCAATTCTCAACAAGGAAGACCTAAGAAGGGGTTCTTTAAGCTTTAAGGTGTTCACCACCAAGAAAATGCTTGGAAAAGACAAATAAACATTCAACTCACAAAACCTAGTTATGCAAGCTAAATGAGAGATGAAAATGATGAAATTATGCAATAGGGACTTAGGATGTGTGTACCTAGGAACTCTAAAGACATAACAAGGATTTTGGAAATGCAAATAAGTTGTCAAAATAAGCTATGGAGGATAAAGACGCCCTTACTATTGTTTTAGTCTTGTAGCCATTTTTTGAGGTAGATGTGGAACCTTCAGATGCTAGAACTGGATCTGAAAGAATTTTTGAAAAAGTGTTTGAGAGGACTAAGATGCCCTAGGTGGAAACTTAGTCCCGTTAAGAATTTTTGAAATATCTAAATGTGGTCCTGAGGTCTAAGATTTGCACTTCCTTCTTCTTCGATCTTAGGTTCTGAAACTTCCAAATCTAGCCTATAAGTGAGTTTTTGTGAAGATGACAACTCTCTATTGCAACTTTGCACTCTAAATGATCTTTAAGTCTTCAACCTAAATCTACAATCATAAACATCCAAGAGGGGAAAAACTTGTTGATTGTTAGTGAATGGGGGTTTGCCTTGGTCAAACCCCTTGTTAGTAATTAAACCTTGAAATGAATTGAATAAAGGGGGGAAATGATGAATGAACAACATGCAATGTTACAACTCACCAAACCCTTGCTATGAGATTTGTAAACTTGTGTGAAATGGCTAGCTTGGATATGGATCTTGAATCAAAAGAATGCTTGATAGATCTTGAATTTCTTGCTTGCTTGAATCAAAGCCCCATATCACAAATGCTAGCTCAACAACACACATGCAAGAATATCCTTGATATGATGCTTAAATCTTGATGGTGGCTCCAAATGCTTAACGAATTGCTCTTGAATGCATAAAATTTCCTTAGGAATGAATACTTGAATGCTTTAAATCAAAATAAGTGAATGAACCTTGTATTTATACTTATTCATGCTTAATATCCCGAAATTATACCACAACAAGCTGACATATGAAATCATTAATTAAAGGAGGCTAAATCCTACCAAAATTTGAAATAAAATCTCAAAAATAAGCCAAGGAGGACTAAGACACCCTAGGTGGCATCTTAGTCCCGAGGCTTGAAACCTGGGGCACAGACACCAAAAAGGGGCCCGTTTAAGATGCCTCAAAATTAGGGTCCCAAGACCTTTGGGGGACAAAGATGCCCTAGGTGGCATCTTAGTCCTGACCCAAAAGTTAGGGACACTCAGACAAAATCATTAGATTATCATTTATTCATTAATGTTTCTTGGGATTAGCAAGAAAAGGATGTAATTCATCAAGCTTATGGATGCAAAATAGGACCAATTAAGACATAAATAAGGATAAACAAATCAAGGCAAGCCCAAACAAGTGTGAAAATGCAAGGGTATTCATTTTACTACACTACAGTTGGAAATGTTTTTAGTTTCACTAGGTGTTGTAAGTTTTCCAGTTCTTCATGGATTTGGATTAGGTTTTCTTGAGGGACACTAGTAACCATTGTTTAAACACTTTTCATACTACTTGAAGGTAAATATTTTTCAATGGTATGGTCCATACCTAGTGTAATAGTTTCAACACTACGATTGAAAGAGCTAGATAACCCAAGATCCACGATGAGTGTGTTATTGAGGGATGACATGTATCTTGAACTACATCTCACTATAGTATTAGTAATAGGGCACAAAGTTGTAAAGCTCATACAAGACTCAATCAAAGAAGGATAATGAATGTGAGATAAATGCAATGGCACATGATAAATTGTATGCTTTAATTATAATTCTTATGTTTACAAATACACTTGAAATGAAACCAATTATGAAAAGAATGCCAATGATAGTATTTCTACAAACTAAAACAGTAGGGTAAAGACAGTAACCAGAAACATAGATGACAAAATTTTAATGTTGTAAAATGTAGATTTAGACCTAAACAGGGACTAATATGCCCAACTGGGCATATTGGTCCCACTTAGGGTTTTTGATAGTTTCAAATAGTAAAAAATAGATAGCACAGAATACCCAAAAAATTGGAAAAAGGACTTGTATAGGGACTAAATTTCCTAGGTGGGCAAATGAATCCCAATTAGGGTTTTTAAGCCTATGCTAGCAAATTCTGAGTTGATTTTAATGTGCCTAGGTTATATGCTAAATTGACTATTTGTAATTATAGGTTTCCAATGAAATTGAATGATGCAAAATGCAAAATGCAAAAATGCAACCAATATGTACTTTTCACTAATGCAATGTTTAGAATCCCTAAATGCAATTCAACTAATGTAAATATAATGCAAAGTTAATAGATATAGGACTAAAATTCTCTCCAAATCAAAAATTCAAGGGTCCAAAGGTCGGGTTCACCAAAATGAACACAATGCAAACAGGGTTCCACCTTTTGAGAGATGGAACTTAGAACCTATTTCGCACTTTGGTTCATTAGGAAATCAAGATCCCTCAACCAAGTTACTCAATTGAGGAATGGACTAGGGTTTCCTTGTGTGATTAGACAAGGGTTCACCATTTAAATGAAGCTTCAAAGGAGAAATACAAACACTCATGCATAAAACCCTCGAAACTTGAAAATATTAAATCAGCTTGATAAATAGAATGAAATAGAAAAGTACCTAGAGGAGTGGAGAGGCCAAAAAAAGTTCTAAAAACCTTGAAAAAATACTTTTTGAGGTGTACAAGGACTGATACACCAAGCTGGGCGATTTAGTCCTCCTACAAGATTCTAGGTAGAATTTGGAATATTTTGGTGATTGACCTAGATGTGCATAAATATGTTAAAAGGGTTGTACAAGGACTCATACGCTAGGTAGGGAAATTTAGTCTCGTTACTAGGGATTGAATAATATTTTAGTAGCCTCTAGTGATGTTTTGTAGCTTCCTTCTTATATGATCTTCAAGTCTAAAAGTCTGAATTTTGGCCTATAGGTGAGTTTCTGTGAAGAAGACAACTTCTTGACAACTTTGACAACTTTTGCAACTTTATCTTCAAAGGATCTTCAAGGTCCAATTCACCTAGATTGAAAAACACACATTAGGAGAGAAAAATGTTGTTTGTTAGGGAAAAGGGATTTTCCTTGGTCAAACCCTTGTTTTGGTAATTAAACCTTGAAATGAAATGAAAGAGCATGAAGGAATGATGAATGAAAAAATGCAATGTTTCAACTCACCAAACCCTTAAAATGAAGGTTGAAAACTTATGTGGAATGACTAGCATGAATGTGAATCTTGACTCTTCATTGAATGCTTAAATGCTTGGCTTGAATGCTTGCTTAGAAACACACATGATGCATGGAGATTTTTGACATGAAGCTTGAATCTTGAATGTAGCTCCAAATGCTTGATAATTTTATCTTGAATTATCTTGAATGAATACTTGAATGCTCATAAGATCACTTGAACTTGCTAGGGGAGATTATGTGAAATAACCTTATATTTATACTTGTTTATGCCTAATTTCTTGAAATTACAACACTACAAGCCAACATCAAATCTAGGATAATAAAATCCCACCAATAATTTGAATTAGAATAGTTCTAGGTTAAAGAAATACTCATACACCAAGCTGGTAATATGAGTCCCAGTGGCTTAAACTTGGGGTACAAATTTTGAGAATTGTCTTATTCAATGTAACATTTAAAATAAGGTACCGAGACCTAGGTTGGACCCATATGCCCAAAGGGGAATATGAGTCCCAAATCCCTAGATCTAGAACACATAACCAAACACATTGAATTATGATTTGTCATTTATGATATGTCGGGATTATCCTCAGAAAAAATGCATTTAATTAGGCTTGTGTAAGTAAAATAGGACCAATTAAAGCATAAGTAAACTAGATTTTAACAAGGAGGGCCCAAACAAGTGTGAAAATGTAAAGGGATACATTTTTCTACACTAAAATCTCTTTATCAGTAGTAGAAGATATTCCTTTCTTTTGTGACAAATTTATCTCTTGCTTAGTACAAGGTGTCATACATACACAAGACTCTTTAGATTGTCAGATTTTGTACTCTCCCGTAAAGGAGGGAGTAAAATATAATGAACCCCAATCATTACTAAGATATGTTTTTGAGGATGTCCTAGGAGTGGTTTGCATGATTACATTGATATTAACTAAATATTTCTTTGATTTTTTTGTTTCTTTTGAAGGGCAACAACCAAGACGACTAGTTTTTTCTATCGGTTCAAGATGCACCAAGGTTAAAGTTATCTTACAAGAATCATTTGTAATAGTGTTGGTATTAAGTGAAGGATTTTTTGATGCTTTTGTTTCTTTTGAGGGATAAT
Organism: Sequoiadendron giganteum; assembly: GCA_007115665.2. Lineage (NCBI taxonomy): Eukaryota > Viridiplantae > Streptophyta > Pinopsida > Cupressales > Cupressaceae > Sequoiadendron > Sequoiadendron giganteum. The sequence goes on along the minus strand of CM021101.1, from coordinate 55,276,837 downwards.
GGTTTCTTGTGTGTTAGGATCTATAGGGACACGGATGCCTTGTTCTCTAGCACTACATCCTTTTCCACTATAACCAGGTTGTTTCAAAATTTTGTAACCTCTTCCATAAAGCTTTTCTATTTCTTTTGCATTTGGTGGTTGCTCATAATCAACTTCATCAAAGTTAGTTGTGCAATTTGTTTCTTCTTCTAAATTTTGTTGCATAATTTGTTTCTTCTTCCCAATTTTGTGTTGACATTATCATTGGTTCTTTTCTCTTTTCAAACTTTTTTGGTATGATCTTGTATTCTCCCATGAATATAGTTGTAAAATCTAAGGAACCCCAATCATCCTCCAATAACTTTGTGACTTCCTTGGTATTCTTTTCTTTTTCTTCCTCTTGCACGAGTTCTACTTTTGAAGTTTGTATCAATATTTTCAAAGAACTTTCCTTGTCTTTCTTAGTGTGCAAACAACTTTCTGGTTCAGGTTCGGCCTTGATTGTGTACACTTTGTTGTTATAGACATAATTCATAATACGATGAATATTTGAAGTCATTGCATGCATTTCATGAATCCATGGTCTTCCCAAAAGAAGATTATATGAAATATCTTGAGGCAAAACATGGACATGAGTTTGCAATGTATCCTTTCCAACTGTGATAGGTAATGTGATTACACCAAGCGGTTTTTTTCCTACGTTATCAAACCCACGAATGTACAAATAATTAGGTTCAATATTGGTCTTATCAATTCCAAGCCTATCCAAAAGGTATATGCTACACACATTTAAGGGTTAAGCCATTGTCAACAAGGGTTCGCTTTATCCCATACCTATTAATGATAGCCACTATCATGAAAGCTTCATGTTCTTTTTGTACTTCCAAATGAGGTAGCTCACTTTGGTGAAAACCAATGTCTATATTAATTGAATTCATTCCTTGGATTATGGTTGCTACATCATTTGGATTTACACTAGGAATAACCACAACTTTTTGCAATGATGTTTGAAGCATGTTGTGGTAATTAGGTGAGGATTGAATAAGATCCCATAAGGATCTCTTGGCGGGAGTATTTTTAAGTTGTTCAACAAGGTCATGCTCCTTTCCAGTATGTAAAGGAAAATGAGGAGCACTAGGAAAAATAGGTTGAGGAAATGGTAGTGAAGTGGGAGTGGTTTGTGGTTGCCTATTGTTCCTTGTATTATATGTGTGAGCAATTCTATTGTAACTCGATTGTTGTGAAACATTGTTACTATCAATTTTCCTTGTAAAATTCAAGATATATCTTGGGGATAATGGATGTTTTTTAGGTGGTTCTATGATAAGCATAGGTTTTTTTGAACTTGAAGTTTATGTGAAGGTGGGTAGATTGTGAATTGGGGTGTGATTACATTAAATTCTCTTTGTTTTGGTTTGTTATAGCAAGCCTTAGTGGATGAACCTTGTGAGATTAAGTCCTTGAGGGTTTCATCTAACATGTCAAATTCATCGCTACAAAAGGGCTTGAGGGATATGCTAAGTCAGAAAAAGAGATTTGACATGATCAAATGACTACTTTTTCCAAGGGTTTCATTAGTTTGTGCTTGTTTTGTTTGGTGTTTTTGGTTTTTATTTATGTTTTCTGATGATTGCAAAAAGGAAACTAATCTATCTAAGCTATGAAATGATGTTGAAAGTAAAGGAAAAGCACAAAAATATAACACTATCTATAACTGAAGTGTGTAAGAAATATTTCCAAAAAGTTGTAATATTTAATTAAGGAAGAAATTACTTGAATGCACAAAACAAATTGTTTCAAAAAATCAATGTCGAGCTCTTAGAACAAAAGTAGAAAGGGAAAACAAAGGCTAAAGATCACTCATAATATTTTTTGAAAATCCTGTACATGGACTAATTCACCTATGGGTGAATGGGTCCTTTCTTGAGGTTTTTTAAAATTGAATTTTTCAAAATGTGAGCTACTATGTGTGATTTCTATTTATGGTTGCAAACTAAGAGTTTCATAATAGGTTTTTCTAGATTAGGGAATGTAAATGCAATTTCAAATGAGGTAAAATGATGAAAAAAAATTCTAATTTTAGAATGTAATTTGAACCTAAATCTAAATTGAAATGATTGAATAATGATATTAAAGCAAGATGAATGCAAACATAATGTAACTTCTCTATTTTTTTATGAATTTAAAGGATGCAAACATGCAAAATTAATCCCTAAATGAAACTTTTACTAATGTAAGTTTAAAGAACCCTAAAATTAATGTAACTAATGCAAATCTAATGCAAGTTAGTGCAAAACCTAGATCTAGGGTTGAAATAGATTCCAATTTTCAGAATTTTGTTGTACAAAATTGGGTTCACCACAATGAAACATTAAAAAATAGGTGTGGTCAATTTGAAATGGGTAAAATGGGGGTGATAAAACATATATTTCTATTTTCATTAGGAAATGAGATCCCCGCAAAGAATTTACTTACAACCCATAGGTGAGTCAACTCAATAAGGGAATTTGTTGGTTTCCTTATGATTGAGGATGTGGGTATCAGTCTGAACAACACTTTTGGGAGAAAAAATTAAAATAGTAAATCACCACAATTATGCAAGATAGCACTTAGATATTGTAGATGAAGCATAAAACTATGAGAAACAACAAAGATCTAGCAGATTTTAGAAGGGTTAAACAATGTGTTCCTATCACCAAAAGAACTTTTTGAAAAGTTGTTTGGAACTCATTTGCCCGATGGGGAATGGGTCTTTTTACAAGAATTAAAATTTTATTTCACTATAATCAGGCCTTGTGTATGTACTTTTGATTCCCCCAAGTCCCACTATCAAAATGCCGAAAATAAATTTGGGATCTGAGTTTTTGTATCTTGACAACAAATGCAACTTTACAAAATTGCTCCTTTGAGATCTTCAAATTTTCTTCAACCTATGAACCTACACATACACAAGAGGGTAAAAATTGTTTGTTTATGGTGAATGATGGTTTTCCTTGGTCAAACCTCATTTTGGTAATTAAACCTTGAATTCATTTTGGTAATTAAACCTTGAATTAAAATCATAAATATAAAAAAGAACGATGAATGAACAAGTGTTATATTGAAACTCACCAAACCCTTGAATAAACCTTTGGAAGAATGAAATGTTGATTTTTATCTTGCATGAAATTGATTCAATGGATGTAGATCTTGATGGTTGAAATGTGACTTGAATGCTTTCTTGAATCTTTTAAACCTACATCATAATGTTAGCTCAAAAACATGCTTGAGATCTTGATTGTTGCAATAAATCACTAATAAATCTTCTCTTGAATGCACATGATCATAATATTTTCTCTTGGAATTTATCTCACAAAAATTCAATAGAAAGCTTCTTGAAAATCTAGTTGATTTGGTAAAAGAACCTTGTATTTACAGATATCTATCCTTAATTTCCTGAAAATCAAACATTACAAGCCAACATTGAAATTTGAATTTGGGAGCATAAAAATACCACCCAAAACATGTTTTAAAAATGGGTTCAAAGGCTTAGGGAGGACCCATTATTCCTAGAACACACATTGCTCAAGGTAATGACATATGTGTTGGCATTAATTGTTGTCAGGTTTCCCCTTCGAAAAATGTAATTTATTAGGCTTGTCGATGTAAAATAGGGCTTATTAAGGCATAATTAAGTCCAATTTAATTGAGGGAATTGCAAGAATGAAGGTGTTGTCATTGATTACAAGTGGTTAATTGGTTATCAACTGGTTACTATTGTCATTAATATCATGGTTGCAGATTATTGGTTGTATATGGTGAGGATATTGAGAAAATTGTATTGAAGAAAGGTTACAGGTGTTTAGTGGTTGCTTTGGGTTTTGCTCCAAGATTTTCTCCTATGTTTGTGTGGCTCAGATATGTTGATCATGTTTATTGGAAGCTAGTATATCCAAATTTTTGGTTGCTAATTAATTGTACAGTGTGAGTTATGTTCACCAGTTGTAAACTGTGGTTTTCTATGTTTTTGGCTAAGGTCTAGGAGAAATGTTGTTGTTCCAGATTTCTCTTTGGTAAAGTCTTATGACTTGTGGTTCTAGAGTTGACTTGTTATGATTGTTTTGAAGATAATTTTGATATCTCGAAGGAACGTTCTTAATTATTCTATGTGTTTTACACTAGTTTGGCTGACCTTGTGTTGAACACTATCTTTGAGGTTGATGAAGCATGTTGGACCTATTTAGGTCCTCATCAAGAGTGTGTTTGGGTCACCCTCATTCTAATTCCACCATATGATTTTTTGGCGCCGACCTAATTTAAATTTAATGTTGGATAGCTAACTTTGGATATGTTTCAAAGTTGAAGATGGTATAAATATAAGATGAGTTAGTGGTAAAAGTAGAGATAAAAGATAAGTGAAAGAAAATAGAGTAGATAAATGTGAGATTGATGTGAATCAGTGAGTGTGTGTGATGTGAGTGTGGAGTGTGGAGTGTGGCAGATCAATGTAAAGCCTAAATGTTGAGTTTTCAGGTGCAGTGACCTAAAGGTGTACTTTATCATTCATGCATGTCTACAAATGGTTGAGAAAATTGTGTTGGGTTTCTCTATTGCATTGAGATTTTCTTCTCTATGTAACATATCTCTTCTATGTTCTTTGTATCTCTATGCAAGTGAGCCCTCCGGGTAGTTAACCCTGTTGGACAGTGAATCCTTGGTTTGGTAGTGAGCCTTGTTTCTCAAATAGTGAGTTAATCCTCAGCATGGTTTTTCCTTCATCAGGTTTTCCATGTAAATCTGGTGTTGTGTTTGTGTGATGGTTTTCAATTTTTGCACTTACACTTAATATTTAATCATTTTAAGTAGTGTTAAGTATTAGTTCTAATGAATGTTTTAAAGGTTTAAATTTGTTACAACTGATTCACCTCTCCCCTTCTCTGTTGTCTTGGTCAATAATTGGTATCATATCGTGGTTCCTTGGAGTAGAGATTAACTACTTAAGGAAGGTCTGGGATGGCTGGAAAAGTTACTTATGATTATTCGAGGTTCGATGGAACTAATTATGCTATTTGGAAATATTGATGGAAGAATATCTAGAGTATTGTGGATATGATGTGGAGAAAGCATACAAGAATCATTACACTCTTCTTGCTAATGGTTTGAGTACGACTGATGAGACCAAGGCACATGAAGCGAATAATAAGGAAAAGTACATTTGAAGAACAACCTTGTACATTCTGAGTTGATTGAGGTTTAGAATTTGAAGACTTCTAAGGAAGTCTAGAATGCTTTGGAAAGGGCGCATGAAGGTGATGGAAGATTCAAAGAGTAAAATTTGCACAATTTGGAGACACGGTTTGATCTCCTACATATGTCTAAAGATGAGAAAGTTAAAGCCTATGTATAGAGATTGGATGAGATAGTAGCCGGAATGCAAGGACCTGGTGCTACTATAGATGAAACTAGGATTGTAAAGAAGATTCTTAGAACTCTCCCTAATGCTTACAATGAAAAGTTATGTTCTATTGAACAAATTATAGATTACAAGACTTATACTAAAGATCTATTATTGGGAACTCTGACATCTTATGAGATGAAGAAGTCGAATATGAGAAATGGATTTAAATCAGAGATTGCTTTTAAGGCTACAAAACCTGAAGATCTGGATGAAGGAAATCTTGATGAAGTAGAAGCTAACTTTGTGAGAAGGATGAGGAAAGGCTCTGGCAATTATGAATGTAGGTTACCCTTTAAATTCTTTAGTTGTGGGGGAATAGGTCATTATGCTGTAAGGTGTCCAGAAAGAACTAAGAGGAATAAAAAAAGATATGAGAAAGAAAGGAAAGGTAAGAAGATCAACAGAGCATATTATATGAATGAGGATTTTAGTATATCTGATGAAGATTCAAATTATGAAGATCCTAATGACAATGAATGCTTGTTCTTGGCTATAAAATATGAACCTTCTATTAATTCTAAAAAATAGGTGAAGGAATGCCATCTGGAGAAGGAGAAAAATGAAGGTACTATAATCTCTACCCTACATGCTAAACAGGAAAAGAACTTGATTATGGTGAAAATTATGGAGGTGTAATATCACTCCTTTTTCCCACCAATTATTCAAATATGTCTTAAGAACCCTAGTTGGATTGACCATCAACCTCACAAGGTGAGTCAATTCTCAATTAGGAGGACTTAGGAAGGGGAGTGCTCTTTTAGGTTCTTAAGGGGGTTAACCACCAAGCAAATGCTTGGAAAGACAAGTAAGCATTCAACCTACAAAACCTACTTATGCAAGCTAAATGAAAGATTCAAATGATGAAATTATGCAACAGCCAGATAGGATATGTGTACCTAGAAAGTCTGGAGATGTGAGGATTATGGAAATTTAAAAATGTTATCAAAATATGTTAGGGAGGACAAAGATTCCTTTACTATTGTCTTAGTCCCACTGCTATTTTTTAGGGTAGATGCATAATCTTCAGATCTCGTAATAGAATCTCAAAGAATCTTTGAAAAATACCCCTGAGAGGACTAAGACACCCTAGTTGGTGCATTAATCTCGTTCTTAATTTATAAAAACTATGAATGTGATCCTGAGCTCCAAGGTCTGCACTTGCTTCTACTCATATCTCTAGTTCTGGAACTTCCAGATTTGACCTGTAGGTGAGTTTATGTGAAGATGACAACTTTGTAATGTAACTTTTGCAACTTTACAATCTTTCACTCTAAATGATCTTCAAGTCTTCAGCCTAAATGTACAATCACAAGTATACAAGAGAGGGAAAACTTGTTGAATGTTAGTGAATGTAGTTTTTCCTTGGTCAAACCCCTTGTTGGTAATTAAACCTTGAAATGAAATAGAATAATGAATGGAAATGATGAATGAACAACATGCAATGTTACAACTCACCAAACCCTTGTGATAGAATGTTGCAAACTTGTGTGAAATGGCTGCACAGGATGTGGCTCTTGAATCAATGGAATGCTTCAATAGAACTTGCTTGAACTACTTGCTTGAATCAAAACCCTACATCACACATGTTAGTACAATAACACACATGATGCAAGAATAGCCTTTGATATGATGCTTGAATCTTGATAATGGCTCCAAAATGCTTGAAGAACTACTCTTGAATACTCTTGAGTGAATACTTGAATGCTTGGATTCTTAGATATCGTGTTAGGATCTTAGATATGAAAATGAGTGAATGAACCTTGTATTTATACTTGTCTATGCTTACTATCTTGAAATTACATCACACCAAGCTGACATAGAAAAATATTAATTAAATGAGGTCAAATCTTGCCAAAATTTGAAATTAAATCCCAAAAATAAGCCAAAGAGGACTAATATTCCCTAGGTGGTGTCTGTTGGAAAAACAAGAAGAGACAACTAAGAGGGGGGTGAATCCGTTGTCATAGAATTTACAACTCAATCAAACTTATTAACCTTTAATTCCAGATCTGATGATTAACAATGAAAGCAAGAATTAAGCAACACATCAGAAACACATAACACAAATATTTTTTGCATGGAAACCTTATTAAGGGACAAAACCATGGTGGAGGTTAATCCACAATTATACCATGTTAAAAGTATAATGAAAAATTGAATAGGGAATGCACTTGCATTTAGGCACACTGCCTAGAGCTCACTGCTCAAAGGAAGGCTAACTGCCTTACATAAGACAATCAAATTAAAACCATTTGAGTGAGATGAACTAAGAAATTAGCTTCTACAAAAGCCTGATTACAGTTCCAATTAGGCACAAAAAAACTTCTACACACTCTGCTCAAACTCCTTCACACTTTGCTCTGTATTTGAATGATTTGATCTTTATTCGCACATACACTTTGCTTACACACACTGAGCACACATGAGCATACTTGAGCACACTACAAAATGAGAAAACCAATCACTATTATATATCCGCTACAAGGATTTACATCAACAACTCTGTCGACCACAAATAATAAATGAATTACAATTGTCTACCTCAATACATGAATAGATCTAAATGCGCACCAACACAAGTCGGTCACAACATAGAGAGGACCCAAATCAGTATCCTTGAACATACCAAACAACAAGAAATTAATCCATAATGATCCACAACACGCTACCACCATCATGTCGGCCAAGAACATGAAAACCTTGAACACACAAGGAAGAATCTTCAACCACAAACACGTCAATCAATGTAGGCATACCAAACTAATAGAGTATAATCTAGAAGCATCCATGATCACCACAGGACCATACTCAATACTTGAAATTGCAAGAATTCCACCTTCTTCTTCCAAGAACAACTTCTATAGTGATAGAATGACTGTAGGAACACCGAACTTCATAACTTCCTCAATTCTTGATGTGTACCACTAAAAATTTTGGACAACATACTAGATAGGATCATCAAAAAACCCTTTAATGTGTGACACCTAAAAATCAATGTACAAAACTTTTCATCACTCTAACCTTCTTAGATTCATTGGTTGCCTGCAATATATTTATTACACTTTTCTCAATATCATCAACATATACAGCCTTTAGAATCACCAATGCTAATAGTGTTGACATCAATGACAACCACATATCAGCAATGCAACCACAACATCCAACAACGTCTTAGTCTCGAGGCTCAATTCTTGAGGCGCAAACTCCAAAAAGGGACCTTTTTCGATGTGTTCAAAATAAAGGTCCCAAGACCCTTGGGGGACTAAGACACCCTAGGTGACGTTTTAGTCCTAGCCCAAAAATTAGGGACACATAGATTGAAACATTAAATGATCATTTTCCTTTTGATGATTGTTGGGATTAACTAGAAAAATATGTAGTTTATTATGCTTGTGGATGCAAAATAGGACCAATTAAGACATAAAGAAGGATAAATAAAGCAAGACAGGCCCAAATAAGTGTGAAAATGCAAGGGTATGCATTTTCCTACACTACAGAACTATTGAGTTGTTGACAGTGGTTGTTCATATCACATGACTAGTGATAAGACTAAGTTTGTTAAACTTGAAAAATGCATGATGGAGGCATGGTTATGTTTGAAGATGATAATGGTGCTAAAATTTGTGGGATAGGTTCAATAAGTTTTGATGCAAAGCATAATAATGATTATGCCCACCATGTCAATGGTTTAAGGAATAATCTCTTGCGTATTGGACTGATGTGCAGTAAAGGATATAATCTTGTGTTTGAGGATGAGAGATGTGAGATCATGAAAGGATCTAAAACAGTGATTGTTGCAGGAAATAAATATGAAGGAAATATCTATCAACTTAAGGGTGTTGATGGATGATCCTTTATGACTCGGATTAATGATAATTGGTTGTGGCATCAGAGAATGTGTCACATGAATTTTGATAACTTGTCAAGGATTAGTGCAGTTCAGGTCGTGAAAGATTTACCAAGGATTACAAAGCCTACTAATACTATTTGTAGGAATTTTCAATTTTGGAAGCAAGTTAGAATCCATTACAAATCAAATGAACAATCTACTACTAGACTACTAGATTTAATTCATACAAATATCTATAGTCTTACAAGAGAAAGAAATCTACAAGGTGAAAGGTACTTAATGCTTTTGACTGATGATTATTCTAGATATACATGGGTTACATTTCTTAGAGAGAAGTTTGATGCATTATATAGATTCAAGACATTCAAAGCTATGGTTGAAAATGAAGTAAATTTGAGGATAAAATACTTAAGGCCTGATATAGGTGGAGAATTCACCTCCCATAGGTTTAATATTTTTTTTCAAGTGCATGGAATAAAGAGACAGATATATAATTCGATAAATCCTCAGAAGAATGGGGTTGTTGAAAGAAAGAATAGAAGAATTCAAGAGGTCACTAGATCAATGAATATTGAGGCGGGTTTACCGAAAGTATACTGGAGAGAAGATATTCTTACTATTTTTTATGTTTTCAATTGAGTTCAAGCAAGAGAAAATAGTACAAAGACCCCCTATGAGCTATGGTGTGGAAGAATTCCTACTGTTAAGTATTTCAAGGTATTTGGAAGTAAATATTATATCAGAAGAGATGAAACTTTAGGAAAGTTTGATGCAAGAATTGATGAAGGAATTTTTCTTGGATACTCTACTAAAATTAAAGCCTACATATGTTTCAATAAAAGTCTGATAAAGATTGTAGAAAGTGCAAATTTCAAGGTTGATGAAGCAATGAAGAATTCAATTGATATTGATGGATATGTATTTGATGAACCCGATTGCATAAGAATTGAAGAAATTGTGGAAGAGCACGAAAAGGATGAGCAAGAAAAGCATAATGAAGAAAATGAAAGAGAAGAAAAAGATTCAGTGGTGTCCCCCACGACACCTATATATGTGTAGAAGAATCATTCAAAAATTTAGATCATTGGAGACAAGACAAAAGGAGTATTGAAAAGAAGTAGAGTTGTTACTGGTAGAGTAAATCTGTGTTTATTTTCTGAGATTGAACCAAAGACTGTAACTGAAGCATGTAAAGATGAACATTGGATGAAATCTATAAATGAAGAACTTATACATATTGAGAAGAATCAAACTTGGGAATTGGTCCCAAGATCGATAGATAAAAATATTGTTGAATCAAAGTAGGTATTCAGAAATAAGTTGAATGAGAATGGAAAAGTGGTTAGAAACAAAGTAAGGCTTGTGTGTAAATATTACTCACGAGTAGAAGGCGTAGATTTTCAAGAGAATTTTACTTTGATGGCAAGAATGGAAGCTATAAGGATGTTCTTAGAATTTTCTTCTCATAAAGATTTCAAGGACTATTAGATGGATATCAAGTTTTCATTTTTGAATGGTGAGAGAGATGAAGAGGTCTACATGGAACAATCGAAAAGATTTAAATTGTTAGATCAACCGAATATGGTGTACAAATTGACAAAAGATCTATATGGATTGAAGCAACCTCCTAGAGCTTGGTATGCAAGGTTAGATAGGTATTTGAGTCAGCAAGTCTTCAACAAAGGTATGGCAAATAGTAATCTATATTTTAAAATTGAAAATGACAAAAACTCGATTTTAGTTGTATATGTTGATGACATTATTTTTGGAAGAAATGAAACTATGTGTAATATGTTTGTGGAAGGGATGTAAAAATAATTTGAAATGTCTAAGTTTGGAGAGATGAATTTCTTTCTTGGGCTACAAATTAATCAAAATGAGAAAGGAATTTTTATTTCACAATCTAAGTATGTGAAAGAGATGTTGAAAAAGTTTGGGATGGATGGTTCCGAACCGATATGTACTCCTATGGTGACTGGTTGCAAATTGGGTAAAGATGATGACTCACCTAAGGCTGATCAGAGCAAATATAGATCTATAATTGGTGGACTATTGTATTTGACTACTACTAGGTCAGATATTATGCATGTCGTCTATCTTGTGGCTAGATTTCAATAAGATCCTAAGAAAATACATGTTAAAATAATATTCAGATACTTGAATGGCACTCCGGATTATGGGTTATGGTATCCTAGGGATACTAACTTTCCACTAAGTGCTTATACATACGTAGATTGGGCAGGATGTGTAGATGAAAAAAAGAGTACAAGTGGTGGTGCATTGTTTCTTGGTTGTAGATTAGTGGCATGGTTTAGTAAAAAGCAAGATTTGGTTTCCTTATCTACTACTGAAGCTGAGTATCTTGTTGTTGCATCTTTATTGTATACAAGTTATATGGATGAAACAGACATTGAAAGATATCATAGTGGTGTATGATGATCATATTTTTATCCTCTATGATAACACAAGTGCAATTAACATTTCAAAGAATTCAGTGATGCACTCGAGGACAAAGCATATATCTATTAGATATCATTTCTTGAGAGAGAAAGTTGTGCAAAGTGAAGTGAAGCTTGAGTATGTCCCTACAAAGGATCATATTGTTGATATATTTACAAAGGTTCTTCTTAAAGATACTTTTGAGTATCTCTAAGAGAAGTTAGGGGTCATTTCCCCTCCTTTATTAAACTAGATGCATATGGAGATGCATCATTCTAGTGCATCTATGGATCTATCTTTCTTTTGGACTGTTGTTTTGGTGGCTACCTCTCAAGGGAAGCAGGTAGTGTCATGTGTTGTCATTGAATGTGTATTCTATGTCAAAGGGGAAATCAATGTAAAATATCCTTTTCCTTTTCCATTGATGTCAAAGGGGGAGAGGAAGAATGTGAAAAAAGAGAAAAGGAAGAATGTGAAAAATATTATCTACTAAGGGGGAGAAACAGAAAGAAAAATCTTGAGAAGTGTATTCAGGGCTAGTATGTTGTCTTTGATTGTTTTCACATCATGTGTTGCCATCAATGAAAAAGGGGGAGATTTTTGTAAGAATGAACGTGTTGTAATTGATGTCAATTGGTCAATTGGTTATCAACTAGTTGATGTTGTCATTAATATCATGGTTGCAAGTTATTGGTTGTATATGTTGAGGATATTGAGAAAATTGTATTGAAGAAAGGTTGCAGGAGTTTAGTCGTTGCACTAAGTTTTTCTCCTAGATTTTCTCCTATGTTTGTGTGGTTTAGATATGTTGATCATGTTTTTTGAAGCTACTATATCTAGATTTTTGGATGTTGATTCATTGTACAGTGCAAGTTATGTTCACCAGTTGTGAACTATGGTTTTTTGTGTTTCTAGTTGAGGTCTGGGAGAAATGTTGTTTGTTCGGATTTCTCTTTGGTAAACTGTTATGACTTGTGGTTCTATATTTGAGTTGTTATAATTGTGTTGAAGATAATTTTTATATCTAGAAGGATCGTGCTTAATTTTTCTACGTTTTTTACACTGGTTTGGCCAACCTTGTGTTGAACACTATCTTTGGAGTTGATGAAGCATGTTGGACCTATTTGGGCCCTCATAAAGAATGTGTTTAGGTCATCCTTATTATAATTCCACCCTAGGATGTTTTGGCGACAACCTAATTTTAATTTAATGTTGGATGGTTGACTTTGTATGTGTTTCAAAGTTTAAGATGGTATAAATACAGGATGAGTTAGTGGTAAAAGTAGATACAAGAGATAAGTGCAAAGAAATAGAAAAGATAGATGTGAGATTGATGTGAATAAATGAGTGTGTGATGCAAGTCTAGAAAATCAGTGCGAAGCCTAAATTTTGAGTTTCTAGATGTAGTGAGTTGAAGGTGTGGTCTATCATTCATGCATATCTACAAGTGGTTGAGGAAATTGTGGCGGATTTCTTTGTTGCATTGAGATTGTCTTCTCTTTGTAACATATCTCTTCTATATTCTTTGTAACTTTGTGGAAGTCAGCCCTCCTGGTGGTTAAACCCTATTGGACAGTGAGTCTTAATCCAGACAATGAGTCTGTGTTTTGGCAGTGAACCTTGTTTCTCAGGCAGTGAGCCTTTGTAATCAGTTTTGATATTATTTATAGTGTGAGTCAATCCTCACAGTGGTTTTTCCCTCATTGGGGTTTCCACATAAATATTGTGTTTTTGTGTTTGTGTGATGCTTTTCAATTTCTTCACTTGCACTTAATGTTTAATCATTTTAAGCAGTGATAAGGATTAGTTTCGGTGAATGTTTTGAAGGTTTTAATTTGTTACAAATGATTCACCCCCCTCTCTAAATTGTCTTGTTCAATAGAAGGGACCCAAACAAACTGTGAGAATGTAAATGAGTACATTTTTCTACACTACAGATGCTTCTGATAAGAAAAAATGGTAAGCAACTCATTGGCTAGACAAAATTCTCTTGTCTCATTTCTTTAAAATCAAAGCTTCATTCCCCTTCCAGTCTATTTGGAAAGCACGGAAAAGAGTTGGTAGATTTTTAAATTGGAATGGCTCTTCCTTGCAGTATGGTATCAATTTTTCTTCAATGTCAATGGTGGAATAAATCCATTACTTATCATGATCAGCCATTGGAAAATAGTTTTCCAAGACAAGCTCACTACTTGTTTAAAAAGGAGATTAGACAATTTAAAGATATTTAGTATTTTGAGATACTTGATTGGGCCTCATGGAATAATATCAAAGAGCGGCATGGATTGAGTACTAAATATAAATAGTTCCTATTTTTTATCAAATCCCTTGTTCCTTTTGATCTAGATATGAATTATGCACTTCAAGGGATTACTATTTATGTAGAGATTGGAAATGGTTGTTTTACAGTCATTTTATTCATTTTCCTTTAAAGAAAATATATATTCAATTAATTCCTTCTTGGAATCTTACCCCTCGTTTAAACTATAAGGGGAAATGAAAATTTAGTTCCAAATTTTGTTCTAATTTAAGTGCTCAAATATGGCATTCCAAAGATGATTTTGATAAATAGATATTGGTTTTGAAAATACTACATTGCAAGCTACCTATTGTTGAATGCACACAAGACAACTAAGAGGGGGGGTGAATTAGTTGTACATTAAAACATCCAAAACCATCATAAAAATTTAGATCCACATCAACTTAATTAACCTTTAATCTATTTAGAATGATTTAGCATGAAAGAAAATAACAGAAACTGAAACACATCAACACCATACACAATAGAATACTAGATTTACGTGGAAAACCTAAGAAGGGAAAAAACAAGATGATGATTATATCACAATATAAGTAATTTCAATATCAAATACAAAAGGCTCACTACTAGAGGGATCACTACCCAAAAGAAATAAGCATTCACTATGAATGACTCACTACCAAATTACAAAAAATAAAAAAGAAGAATGTTACAGTCAGAAATTCATCTCAATGCAACAAAATATTCTATGACAACATCACCAACACATGCCCAGCTTCTCTAAATATTGTATACACCTTTTCTCACTACTTCCAATCGTCAAACTCATTAAGCTCACAGTGCACTTCACAACTATGCAATTCACATCACACTCTACCACTTACAATCCTCCATCAACACAACACTTATTTATACCTTCTTTAACCTTGAAAACATTCTCCAAGTTTTGTTATGCACCTCAACCATGCAAATTCAAATTATGTCAACACTAAGCATTCTCGCGGTGGAAAGGAATGAAAACGGACCACTCCACTTCTTAACTCTGATCTAAACCATACATATACACAATGCCATGCTTCCATAATCACCAAAGGAAATCCACAATTAGTGGAAATACCCAAGGTTGATTGAACCTATGTAAACACCATTAACATTTAAGTACACACTTTATCAACTCCAAAGATGAATCATGAACCACACACAACACTTGAACATAGTCTAGAATATTCCATAAACACCTTCAAATCCAACAAATTCTTCGTAACAACTTTCACCTAAAGAATGTACACATCCAATACACATAGACAACCTTCCATACACTGTAACTCAAGAAATCAACTTTTGGAGCACCAAACGATGAACAACTTCAACTGAAGGTAGATATGAACCTCATCGGCATAATTCTAAAACTACAAGACTAGAAACCAAACTGCAGAGAAAAGTGAAGCAAAACCATTTCTCCCATATAGCATTGTAACACAGTTCACACACTAGTGAACACAACTTCTTCTACAAGATAATCTAGACAAATAAATTCTAGATATAGAGCCTCTGAATACCTCTAACCAACATATTTGAACTGCACAAGAAGATCTTCAACACAGAATAAATATGGAGCAAAACCAAAACACCACTTTATACATACAAACACCTTTGTAACACACTATTTCCTCCTTTATTCAAATTTTCTCAAAAGAACTTGAAAACCAAGCACCAAAGACATAATTATCATCTTCAACACTTCCTCATTACCACTAGACCAACTACAACATAACTATACATCCACAAACAAAAATCTTATCAAAGCAACACCAGAGGTTGACACCAGTAGCACTTACTAATGACAACATAATGAAACTAATCAAAGCATCATCATACCTTCTCAAACATCATCATTCATCAATGAAAAGGACATTATCTTGTTGACATCAATGACAACACTAGCTACTCATACTTGCAACAATCTCCCCCTTTGTCATTGATGGCAACACATGATGTGAAAAACCATCAACAACAAACATAATAGCTTTGCTCACCAACACACTTCTCCATATCAAATCTTTCTTTTTAATCATACTCTCCTTGTTCACTTTATTCTCTCTCCCCCTTTGACAACTAAACATTTTTTACATTACTTTTCTCCCCTCTTTGACATCAACGGCAAAAGACAACACATTTGTATCTTTTTTCCCTTTTAATATTAAAAATACAAACTTTTTTTCTTTATTGTTATGTATACTCCCCCTTAGGAGCACACACCAAACTTATCAACCAGCAACCATTGCACATACCCTTTGACATAGCTGATAAAGGACAACACCAACTTTTTTTTGGGAAAATGTGTCTGAACCTTGCAATTACATAAGTACTATTGATACATAAGGTATTTTTAATCCGACAAGAATGGGGGGTGCTGGGGGGTCTCCCTCCACGAGGGGTCTAGGGGGATCATCCCCTCGATTGGGGTTTAAGGGAAGTGCACCTTAGCAGGGGCTTGGGGGAAGTGCCCCATAAAGTAAAACTTTATTTATATTTTATTATTATAAATATGGATCATTCATCATTAGTTCTTAGATCTAATAACCAATATTTTATTAGCTTGACTTGCCCTAGAAGGAAATCCTATTCTATGAGGGAATTTTATTATGGTTGTGTACTATGATGTATTCTAAGAGTTTGATAGAGGTTGTGTTGCCTTTGGATCTCTGGATGGTGATACTCCTATCAGAAGATTTCTCAGCAAGTATATTATAATCTTTATAATTTTTGAATAATATATTGGGCAACTTTTGGAATATGGGGTTTTTTTTCTGAAAGGGTTTTCCCCATGTAAATCACTATGTTGTGGTATGCATGATATTTATGTTTATTTTTGTTTATGTTTTTGTAACTATTAAAGATCTATAAAATTTCTCCATTATCCTCCTCTCAAGATTAGTGTAGGAAGTTGTTCCACTACCTTATCTTCCTTACACCTACATCAATACTAACTCCCCCTGAATGCAAAAACCAACAAAGAACTACCTACTCTCCCTAAGAGGTAGCCTCCAACATCAATCCAGAAACAAAGAATCAATCTTGAAATCCACTGGACTAATGAATATCCTTATGCATCTAGTTCAAAGAAGGATGGGTAATAACCCATAACTTCTCTCGAAGATACTCAAAAGTATCCTTAAGTAGAGCCTTAGTAAATATATTACAAACCTAATCCTTTATAGGAACATACTCAAGCTTTACTTCATTCTTTACAATCTTCTCTCTCAAAAAGTGGTTTCAAATTGAGATATGTTTTGTCCTTGAGTGAATCACTAGATTATTTGAAATTTTAATTTCAGTTGTATTATCACAAAAGATAGAAATTGGTTCATCATATATAACTCTAATATCCTTCAAATTTTTCCTCATCCACAACACCTATGTGCAACAAGATGTTGCTACAATATATTTTGCCTCTGTAGTAGATAAAGACACTGAATATGGCTTCTTCCTTAGCCAAGACACCAATCTACATCCAAGAAAGAATGCACCACCACTTGTACTTTGCATGTCATCCACATAGCTTTCCCAATCATCATTTGTATAAGAATTCAGAGAAATCAATATCCTTTGGATACCACAAGCTATAAATTGGAGTGCCCTTTAAGTATCTGAATATCCTTTTCATTGCTGCAACAATTGACTTTCTAGGATCTTCTTGAAATCTATCCACAAGACAAATTACATGCATGATATTTGATCTATTAGTAGTTAGATATAGCATTCCCCTAGTGATCGATCTATACTTGCTCTAATCAGCCTTAAGATATTCGTCATTCTTAGCTTGCAACCAGTAACCATACGAGTACATACCGGTTTAGAATCTTCCATTCCAAACTTCAACTTTTTCTTGTCATACTTTGATTTTGAAATGAATATACCTTTCTCTATCTAATTTATTTGTAGCCCAAGGAATAAATTCATCTCCCTAAACATGGACATCTTAAATTCTTTCTACATCGCTTTTGTAAATTTCTTACACAGCTTCATTTCATCCAAAAATTATATCATCAACATACATAACCACAATCAAGATAAATTATCATTTTAAACTTTGAAATAAAGATTAATCTTTATGATACCTTTACTAAATCCTTGTTGTATCAAGTACTATCCAACCTTGCATACCAAGCTATGGGAGCTTGCTTCAGTCCATAGTGTCTTCTTCAATTTGTAAACCATATCTAATTTTTTTGATAGCTGAAATAATTTTAGTTGTTCAATGTATACTTCTTCTAATTCACCATTCAAGAAAGCAAACTTCACATCCATTTGATAAACCTTGAAAGCCTTATGTACTACAAAAGCCAAAAACATCGTAATAGCTTCCATTCTTTCCACCGAAGCAAATATCTCAAAGTTTATTCCTTATACTTGTGAGTAGCCCTTACACACATGTATTTCCTTGTTTCTTACCACTTCTCCATTCTCATTCAGTTTGTTTCAGAATACCCACTTAATTCCAATCACATTCTTGTTTTTTGGTCTTGGGACAAGTTCTTAAGTTTGATTCTTCTCAATCTACATTGGTTCTTCTTCCATAGCCTTGATCCAATATTCATCCTTGCATGCTTCAATCACTATTCTAGGTTCAACTTTAAAGAGTAAACATAGATTTACCTATTCTTCAATCATAGCATCTTTTCTCCTTGTCACACACCCTTGCTTTTGTCACCAATGATCTGATCTTTAGAATGATTCTTCTACACATACTTCGGAGTCTGGAGCTTCTTCTTCTTCTTCAATTTGAAATTCCTTTTTCTTAACTTCATCCCTATCATTTTCCTTGCAAGAGGACTCATCCAATTCATATCCATTTATCACCACATAATTATTTTGTAAGTCTTCATCCACTTTAACATTTTCACTTTCAATAATCTTCTTCAGCCTCTTGTCGTAGCACTGATAAGCTTTTCTTCTTTTAGAATATCTAAGGAAGATACCTTCATCAAATCTTATCTCAAACTTTCCTAAGTTTTCTTCATTTCTTATTATATAACACTTGCTTCCAAACACTCTGAAGTATTTGACAGTAGGGATCCTTCCATACCACAACTCATAGGGATTCTTTGCACTATTTTATCTTTCTTGAACTTTGTTAAGAATGTAGATAGCAGTATTATTTTCTTTTCTCTAGTAGACTTTCGGTAGGTTTGCCTCTTTCATCATTGTTCTCTCAACTTCCTGAGCAATCCTATTCTTTATTTCAACCACTCCATTCTACTGAGAATTCCCAGGGACAAATAAATGCCTCTTTAACCCATGATTCTCATAAAAATTGTTATACTCATTGGAGGTGAAATCTCCACCTTTGTCAAAACTCAAACACTTGATTTTCATATCCATTTCAATCTCAACCATAACTTTGAATTATTTAAACTTGTATAGAGATTTTGATTTTTCTTTGAGAAAAGTAACCCATGTCATTCTAAAATAATCATCAATCAATAGCATAAAATACCTATCACCTTGAAGACTTCTTATTTTGGTAGGACCATAAAGGTTTGTATGCACCACAATAGTCCAGTAGTAGATTGTTCTTTCATTTTGAAACTTCTTCTTATTTGTTTCCCAATTTGAAATTCCTTGCAAATAGAAATAATGAGCTTTGTAATCCTTGGTAGATCTCTCGCATCTTGAACTAAACTAATCCTTACTAGGCTATCAAAAATAATATGACACATCCTTCTATGTCATGGCCAACTTTCATTAATCCAAGTCATAAAGCAATGACCATCAGAACCTTTGAGCTAATAAACATTTCCATTTTTCATTCCAGTAACAACCACAGTTCCAAAGCTTTTTTTGATCTCACAGCCATCATTCTAAAACATAAGATTATATCCTTTTCTCCACATTTTTCCAACATTCAAAAGGCTATGTCTCAAACCCTTAACATAAATAACATCATCTATATTATGCTTGCCATCAAAATAGATAGACCCTTTTCCACAATCTTAGCAAATGTATCATCACCAAATTAACTAGACCTCCTTCATATTTTTCAAGTTTAACAAACTTACTTTTTTCATTCGTCATATATTTGAGCATATACTATCAATAATCTAGTAGCTCTTCTCCTCTCTAGCATAAAGAGTAGTCAACATAACATTGTGACCTATTTCAAGAGAACTTTCCTTCACACATCTCTCGCAGTTAGTAAAATTAGTTTCATCTTTAATAGCCATGAACAAGCATTCACTATCTTCATCATCAAATATA
Organism: Sequoiadendron giganteum; assembly: GCA_007115665.2. Lineage (NCBI taxonomy): Eukaryota > Viridiplantae > Streptophyta > Pinopsida > Cupressales > Cupressaceae > Sequoiadendron > Sequoiadendron giganteum. The sequence goes on along the minus strand of CM021101.1, from coordinate 55,256,611 downwards.
CTGGCATCTTCTCTAACATAATAACTTTTCTTAATTGTTTTACCTTTGTTTTCTTTGTTCTTGTCATTAAAAGCTCTATTTGAACTTCTTGGAGCTAAATGGCCTATCTTACCACAACTAAAAAATTTGAAAGACAACTTACCTAGATGCATTTACCAGTACCCTTTTTCATTTTCCTCACAAAGTTTTCTTTTACATCATCAAGATCCTCTTGATCTGATTCCTCGATCTTTTCTTATTTGTCAACCTTAAAAGTAATCTCAACTTCTGCATTACTTGTACCAAATTCTTGTTGGAAAGAGACACTACTAGTATCACTTGGTGTTTTCATTGATGGCAACCCTAATCGTTGAATAAGGTACGCACATGATCATTCGATCATATCGACAGATAGATTGGAGATTGACAATGAAGAATAGTGTATCCAGTAACACAGTGTTCATCGATCTGTATGAAGATTTCATGCTATTATTTTGTGTTGTGCATTTAAAGAAATATGTTTTGGTATATTATCTCTGCTCTTACTAAAGCGCAGTGGCTCATATTGATTTTGTTGGAATTTAGAAGATCCAGTTGACTTATTCTCGATTTTTCTTGTATTAGAGTCGACTTCATGAATGTATTATATCGTCGATGTATGAAAAGTAATTAATTAAGTATTTATGTGTTCATACATCTTTGTTTTGGTCCTAGCCAAGTTGTGGCTGACTATTGTGGATACACATTACATATTACTCATGATTTGAGCTGACAGTTGTAATTATTTTTGTGTTCCATTGAAGCCAACAAAGTGTAATTGAATTCTATGTTGCAGACATATATAGAATTTTGTCTATATCATTTTGGATATGTATGAATTGTGTATTGATGCGAGTTTTGAATTAGAGCATAATAGAAGATCGATAATGCATAGCTTCACTTGTGCATAGAGAATTTGTATTCTGAGTGTGAGTAGAATAGAGAAAAAGTGTGGAATCAGTCTGTAGGATACAATATTGAATATTGTGCCTAACTGGAACTTTAATCAAGCATTTATAGATACTAATTTTCTCAGTTCAAACTCTCAGATGGTTTTAATATTATTTTCTTTGTAAGGCAGTGAGTCTTCCCTTTGAGTAGTGAGCTCTAGGCAGTGTGCCTAAATGCAAGCGCATTCCCCTTATTGTAATCTTCATTTGAGTATACTCAAATCATAATTGTGGATTGGCCATCCATCGTGGTTTTTCCCCTAACAGGGTTTCCACGTAAAATTCTTGGTGTTATGGTGTTGTGTTTATTTTCATGTTTATGCACTATGGTTGAATGTTGTCAATTCTTTGAAGATAAATGTTAATAAAGTTAGTTTTTGTACAACACTGATTCACCCCCCCTCTTAGTGTAGCTTGTTTCCAACAATTGGTATCAGAGTTCCTTTGAAATAATTCCAACCACTTGGGGAAATCTTGGAAGGTGTTTTAATGGATTCAAGCAGTCTTCAACAACAACTTTTAGTGGCCCTCGATGACCTTGATCAATCAAAGGCTAAAGTTCAAAAATTGCAAGCAAACCTCAAGGGTACTGAAAAATTCATTGAGTCTCTGAAAGACAAAATCAATAAGTCTAGAGAGAAGAGAAAGGAACTTTGTGATCAAATTAAGAAAAATGACAGTAAGAGCATTGAAGATGAACAAGTCAGTCAATCCCTAAAAGAAAAGACAAAATAATGTGAAAATCTTACCAAAGATAATACTGTCTTAAAACATGAGATGGAATCTATCATGATGAGAATGACCAAGGAGGTTGAAGATAGAAAGAAAAATGAATAGAACCTAGCACAATCCTTGAAAGAAAAGTATGCAATTGATTGGATGGTGAACTGGAACAATTTAAGAGCAATGAAGAAACCCTTGAAAGGTAGTTGGATGTTGGAATGATGGATGCACAGGGTCCCTGATGAAGCTGCAGTCTTCAATGGAGGACCTTTGCCAAGAAGAAATAATCAACCACACATAAAGTAAACAATAATGGCATTCAAATAGGAGATTCTATTATAATGATCTAGATAGATTTATAAGAGTACATATGCCTAATTATATATGCAAGAGATAAACCTAGAATGCACAAGATGTTGCCAAGTGTTATAATCACACTACATGAGACAACATGAAACCCTAAATAACTACCTAGGGAATGATAACAAGATAGAGATAAGTTCTAGAAAAGACAACTCATCTTCTAGAAGGGAATCTTATCTCAACAACATTATTTAATGATGCAACCTAGGACTAAATGATTAAATGCGGACCTAAGTTAACTTATGGTAGTGTAATAATTGATTAATTAATTACACTAACATGCCCCCATAAGTGCAACTTAGGGAGGAAAATAAAATGCAATGATTATGCAAAGATGATGATGGGTTCTGACTGATGGCCATTTTAGGTACCCATGTACATATGAAAATGCAACTAATCTCCCACAAATGGAGAAAAGGGGAAAACCTAGTGGGAAGAAAAACCCTCTCCAAAAAGGAGATGAAATGAATATAAGTGAGGAAGGAAGGAGGACTCCCAAATACCCCCCAAGTACACCATATGTCACATGGATACAATAAACTCAATAGCCCCCCCATAGGAGGGAAATAAAGAGACTGAATAGCCCCCCCAGAACATGTGATCACCTGCAAAAAAGGTAAGTGTTTGTAGACAAAACATGATCCAATGTCGACAAACAACTTGTCTACCTTTTGGAAGAAACAAAACCAAATGCAAGTGTAGAGATGCTTCCCATTCTGGATAGGAATTGAAGGAAGGAATAATGAATTTAGATGATGAAGATGTCTCTAAAAATTGCTCATGTGTCTCCTTGCCTAATGAATATGCCACAATCCACTTAAGTACATACCCAATCAATGAAGAAGGTGACAAACTAGGACAATGTGGAAACTGATGTTGAACAAGATCCAAAGACTGTGATGCAATGATCCTTCCATCGAAGGAATAGATGGAGACTAAATTTCCCCCCCATAATGAAGTGTCCCCAAAACCACTGAAAGAAGACTGAAGCCATTCCAATGGTAGATGTTGAAGAAAATTCGATTCTTGAAAGGAATGAGAGGGAAGAAGTCTCATACATGAAATATCTGAAGAGAAACTGAGTGCCCCCAAGATAGTCTCAAGATCCCAAATCAAGGTTGAGACAAAGGAATATGGAGACTCAAGAAAACTCTCCAAAGTAGGATATGAATAGAGGAGCGATATCCCCTCAAGAATGTCCTCCAAACCTGTAGAAGTATCCAAGTCAACAATCCCTAAAACAAAGCCATCATGTGATGTCAAGTCTGGAAAAATGAAAGTGTCCTAATGAATGATGATGGAAGCCTCAATCAATGATTCTGGACAAGGAATCACTGAATGTGAAGGGATACCAACTGTCTCTAATGGAGAAGAAGAATCATATGAAGCAACCTTGTCAACCTCTTCAGAAGATTCAAGGCAATCCAAACAAACAACCTTTTGCACAAAAATATCATCATGGGGTACTTGATCTGAAACCTGACATTTTGAAACTTGATCATCGAGGAAAGGTGGAGTTTTTGAATCTCCATATATCTCCCAAAGCTTAGTTCAAAGGATGTGAGGATAATCACAATGATCAATAGAACTCAAAACATCACAATCAACTTGCATTCCAATGATCTCTAAAATAGTGTATCTATTGCAACTCCAAGAAAATTCATGAATACCTTTACTTGGATGGGGAACTAGACCATACAAATGTGGCAATAAATCTAGTGATTGGAGATGGTGTATGATACCATCCCGCCATTGTTGATAGTTTCCCATGTGCAACATATTCAGAGAAGGAGTATATGCAAGCCCCATAATGTACAATCAAAATTCTCCAAAAATGCAAAGACAATGAACTTCAATAGAAAACATAAACTTCCAAAGATGATATGCAACTGAAGTGATGCCACCCAAATCAAAAATCCTTTTCCAAAGCTTTAGGATATCCAAGTTATTGAACAAATGCACCAAATTGAACAAAATCAATGCAAGAGTACCTGGAGCTAAAACTAATCAAAGTCACTGAACTGATGAAAAGAGCTCTGAATCACCTTCTTGATGCCGCTAGAATCACTAAATTTTGATAAATGGTTGAGAAGATATGAGATTTTATGTCCAAACTAGAGTTTTGACTTCAGTTCACTGTAGAATATTCTAGAAGAAATTTTTTTTAGAACTGATGGCACCAATTGAAAGTAGGTTGAATCCTCTTTCTGACGATATATCGTTTGTCGAATTTCGACACAATGGCATGAAGATATGGCATTTTGAAAAAAACTACAATATTGCACCTCCACAGACTAAATAGGCGCAAAAAATAAGCACCTAGGGAAAAAAAAATGGGGCCTTTGGTCGTTGATGTGACCATAGGCTAGCTGTCTGCAAAAAAAAAAGGCGTCACCGACCCTGGCATGGATGGAGCAGACCACTAGGGGCGTGGCCGGATATAGGGGGTGCCGCTTGGTAAGGTGAATCCCACGGTCGGCAAGGTGACTGTGTCCTTTGACGGCGGGGCTGAAACAATCGGTGGATAGTCAGAGGAGCTGAAACAAATATCGGCAATCTGGAAAGATGTCGATGGGAGGACTCCGGTGAACAGTGGTTGGAGAGTTTTTCGGCGATGATGAAGCCAATGCTGAAAAATAGGAATGGGTCAAAGATGAGGATAGTCGGTGGGTGATGACAGTCGGCGGCAGTGGTGTCAAGGTACAGGTTTGCGGATGTGACCCGTCCGTAGACCAAAAAATCAAAAAATAAATAAATTGAATAATGCCAATAAATTGGCAATCCAAAAAAATGATAGATTTTTTTTTTTAATTAAAAAAATAAACAATTCCGACTAGAACCAAAACTATAGTCCATGTAATAAAATATTGAATGCCGACTGGTAATTTAATTATAGGTCACCCAGAAATTAATTTTTTGTAGAAACTATAGAAAAAAATGTCCATCTTTTTAACAAAAAATGCCTAATGACTTAAAAAAAATTGCATTGATGGAGGACTGAAAAAGGGAAAAAAAAAATTGCAAACTTGTACGGATCGTACAAAGTGCAAAAAACCCTAGATACTTCAAATGGCTCCCGGTGAGAATATCTCCATATTAGATGAATGGGCAGGCGATCTATAAGTTTTGAGGCCTTCTGAGTGCAATGGAGAGGTCGGATAGAGCCTGATCTACACCAGAAAATAGCTTGGTTATTGGGTGGTAACAACTAGCCTACAAGAAAAAACCCTCAAGCCTTCAAAGAATCTCACAAGCCAACTCTCTTGATCCTGGGATGAATCTTCACTAGAAAAGCTCTGATACCATGTTGGAATGATGGATGCACAAGGTCCCTGATGAAGCTGTAGTCTTCAATGGAGGACCTTTTCCAGGAAGAAATAATCAACCACATAGAAATTAAACAATAATGGCATTCAAATAGGAGATTCTATTAGAATGATCTAGATAGATTTACAAGAGTACATGTGCCTGATTATATAGGCAAGAGCTAAACCTAGAATGCACAAGATGTTTCCAAGTGTTCTAATCAAACTACATGAGACAACATGAAACCTTGTAAAGTGCGGAAAACTCTTTAAAACCAAATAGACACTTACTTTAAATAAGATCCATTATACTCAAAATAAAGTCGTCATTCCATTTCCTTTAGACATCAATAACTAGTCGAATTACAAAACAACGACATAAAAGTCGATAAGATCATTTCATTACAACTCAGTCTAAACCATACAAGTGTCGAATTACACAATTTCAGTTATAAATACAATGAGTGATAATCATATTAGTTACAATTCGAGACTCAAGCATTCAGTCACCATAAGCTCGACATTACATATATCAAGAATAATAAAGCATAAAAGAAGATACAGTTCATCGATCTTCCATCCAAAAGTAAATCTTCAATAAGAAGACGAGAACAAGGATCGGACGCTTTTTCCACCCAACCTTGAAGCTTACGCTTCCCCGGAATTTCTTAGTCAATCAAGAAATACTTGACCCTGCATGAATTGCTTAGCAAAAAGCAGTCTACAAGCAAGATGGAATCTGGTGCATGCCTAGTACTACTAGTAAACCACAAGCATTTTCATTTTTCTAATTCATTTAAGAAATAAGAAAGTTTGGTACTAGGATATGGTAGAGAGTTCAATAATCCATCTGTTTCAATGGTACATAAATTACTTGGCCAAGTAAAATGTCATGCATGACAATAAAAGTAGTTTTGGAAAAGCAAAACTACACTCTATTTACCCATATTCGGCACCCGTCCCGGAAGGTAACTCTCCCAAAATAATTAACATGCAAAATTATCTATCATTCATGCATGGTCTAAACAGTCAAATACAATCTTTTGCAATCTCTTAAAAAACATCAAACTGAAAACTTTGTTTTAACACCAAACAGTATAAAAAGAGCTTCTTTCCATTGTTCAAATTCGTAAAAGTCATAAAGTCAATATTTTAATGAGTATTAAATAATCAATAAAGTTTTTAAATGAAGGTGTAACTCTAGTATGTTAAATAAATACATATAAAAATAGAAATTAAAAGAGTACACATTCATTCGTTTATACTCCCGTTAATTTAATGTTGTTTCAAAGTCGTTCTAGGGGTTTTCAAATAAATCAAATTCAAAGTTTTAAACGTTTTATTTTCAGTTTAATATATTCTGAGAAATTAAATAATAATCATTCATTAAATTAAAAAAATAACTTCTCTATTTGTTTCAGTTTTGACAGTTTCGTTGAAAGGTGAGATTTTCGAGTTTCAATAGCCTTCGTTTCAAAATAGTGTTTAAAATTTGAAGTGTAATTCTATCTTTTATTTTTAGTTTTCAAGCATTATTTTCTGTCCGCAAAATATATCTATTTTCCGTTCATAATCGTTTTAATTTTCTAAAATGATAAATATCGTTTCAAGATTTAATAGATTCTTCTATATTTTATTTCTCTGTTTAATGCATGATTTCAAATCAGTATTTCCAAAATTCTCAGCAAAAACAACAAAGTCTCTGTTTAATATGTTTTTGATTCTAAATTTAAAACTTGTTTTCTGTTTTGAGTTTATTCCTAAATTTGATCAATATTAATATTTCAAGAATTTAATCGAAGATTTCTCCTATAATCTTTGTCTCTCAATTTGTCTTAACATTCTGGAAAAATAATTTCAGTATGATTTGTTTACAGTTAAATAGAATTTTAAAAGAATAGCTTTAAAACAATCTATAAATTTATTTTTCCTAATTTAATCATTCAAGATTTCCATTAAATTTTTAATACTCATTTCTTGAATTTAGAGATAGAAGTTGAAATATCTATTGTAAAATTTATTCTAAGAATCCTACGTGGTAAATCATGAATTTTGGAAATGTTTTCTTGAAACCGTTGTTCTTTTCTCTACTGTTGCTCTTTCTTTCCGCTATTTTTCCTCTTCTTGGCTGCGTGGGTGTGAGTTCTATGTGGAAGTGTCTTTACCAGCTGTGAGGTGTCTTTTTTTTTCTTTACATCCCCTGCTCTCTTGCTTATTACAAGTTGTGCGCCCTCTCCTTGGTGCGTAGGTGTGAGGGAGGGGAGTTTGGTGTGTATGGGGAGAGGTTGTGTGTGCCTTCCTCTGGCCGCACCTTCTCATAAGCTCCTGCCTTCCCTGTGCGTGGAGAGTGTGAGGAGGGCTTGGGTTTCTCCCTGCCTTAAGACACCTCTGGCTACCTTGGAGACTGCGCGCAAATTGGAGAATGTTCTTCTCCTTTCAAATTCGAAATTCCTCCTCTGTCTGTCCTACTCACCTCTCTCACAGTTTTTAGTGTATGGAAAAATAAGAACAATGTCTGATAAGCTAAAAAATGGATTTGTGTTATGTTTTCCAATTTCCAAAAATTTGTCTCCCTAATTTTGGATTTTTCATCTGTATATATCCTTTTTCATGCATTGACCTCCACAAGAAATGAGATCCACCATTTACTCATTGATCTATAGTTTAAAATTCAAACACCAAGTCTTGATAATTTAAGATATTTTCTTTCTCATGTTTAACTGAAGATCAAATTTTGAATGCAAATCCAATTTTAAATTTGAACAGATATTTGTTTTCTAATTATTTTCAATTTAGCCAATTTAAGATTTTTTGTTCGATTTCTGAATTTAAAAAAAAATATATTAATTTCATAAATTAAAAATTAAAAGGCATTTAATTTCAAAAATGCTTTAAATAATTATATTTTAATCAAATTTCGAAATAAAAATCTATTGCATTTAAATTTTGAAATTTCAAACTTAATATTTCCAAATAATGATTAAATATTCAAACAAGCAATCCATCGATTAATTCAAGTCAATTTCATCAAATTTAACAAAATCATCATTTAAATCACATGCATTTTCGCAATTTTTGAGAATCACATTAAAACTAAATTTTCAATTCGCAAACAAGACATACGCATAATACATTAAAATATTCATCTATGTGAGTGTGTGAGATCCCATCTATTCGTAAACGTCAATTGGCTAAACAACCCTACCTGATCATTGTTCTCGCCTTCAATCACGTTCACCTGTTCCTGCGTTCACTTGCACTTGATTTATCATCAGTAATGAAAAACCCCGAAATAATACAAATATAATTCAAATCATAATACTTGCATTTCGATTTCAATTTCATTTAAATTTCAATTTCATTTTGATTTCAATTTAACCATCATTAAATAATCATTCAATTTCTATCTAAATCTTGACATAGTAATTAATACTTGCATTTAAATAAGTCAATGAAAATCTATATGTGACATCCTTCCCCTCTTGAAAGAGACATCGTCTTGATGTCTTATTAGTCATTCAATAAGCATAACATCATCACATCATTAAAACATATTATCTAAATCAATAAACATAGTATCAATAGATAGAGCATAGTATCTCAATCAAGCATAATGAAATAGTAACTAACAACATAGTTCTCCAACATAAACATAAGCAAATATAGTAGCATCCATGTTATCAAAGTTCACAACATGTGAATTAAAACCAGAGTATCAAGTATCTCCGCACCAAAACAAATGCTAATCTAAGAAAGCAAATGAGGAAAATGATGGTCTATCATCTCAGAATCCTCCCATGTAGTTATATCCTCAGTATACTGGTCCCACTAGACCTTATACTGGGTATTATCTCTATTACGCACCTTAATGCTATGCTTGTCTAGGATTCAGATGGGCTCCACTAGCACCACCCCTGGATCCTATACCTGTAATGAACGCCAATCAAGAATATGAGTTGCATCATGATGATAAGGTTTCAACTAAGAAACATGGAAAACATTATGGAGTCGAGCAAGAGCAGGTGGTAACGCTAGTCTATATGCAATTGGATTAATAACTTCCACTGCATCAAATGGTCCCACAAATCTTGGTGCCAACTTTGATGATTTCCCAAACGAGATAGAGCTCTTATGAGGCTTAACCCTCAAGAATACTTTATCTCCTGTAGCAAACTATTTGAAAGTCATATTCCTATCAGCATAGCTCTTATGTCTATCAGTTGCTTCCTTCAATCTACCCTTGATCAACTTCATTTGTTCATCCATTTCCTTGAGCATATCTTGACCAATAATTATCATGTCTTCCATCTTGTCCCAACTGATCGGTGTGCAACATTTCCATCCATAGAGTGCCTCAAAAGGTGCCATGCTCAATGAAGAATGGTATGAGTTGTTGTAGGCAAACTCAACCAATGGTAAATACTCCTCCCACTTGTACTATTGATCCATACAGTACATCCTCAGTAAGTCTTCCACAACATGATTGACCCTTTCGGTTTGGCCATCGGTTTGTGGGTGATATGCAGAACTAAAATTCAGTTTAGTTCCCAAAGCCACATTCAGTGTAGTCCAGAACCTAGATGTCATCCTAGTATCTCTATAAAAAATAATGGTCTCTGGTACACCATGCAATCTGAATATCTCTTGCACAAATTTCCTTGCAAGAGTAAAAGAACCATCCTTCAAATTCCTAAGTATAAAATGTGAAACCTTCGTCAGCTTATCAACAACTACTAAGATAGTATCATGCTTATTTCTGCTCAAAGGTAATCCTTGGATGAAATCCATACTGATTACTTGCCACTTATACTCAAGTATATCATGGGGATACAAAAGTCCTGATGGATGCACATGCTCAGCCTTAACTCGCTGGCATTCCAAACATCTAGCCACATACTCCATGACATCTTTCTTAAGCTTAGGCCAAAAATACAAATCCTTCAACTCTACTACCATCTTCGTAACTCCTGGATGCCCTAAATAAGGTGCATCATGAACTTCCTCAAGTATCAACTTCCTCAAATTTCCACCCTTAGGGATATACATCCTTCCCTGATATCTGACAATACCATCATTCTCCATCACATAACCATCAAATCTATGATCTGAAGGATCTGCCTCTAAGGCTTGCCTCACTCTATCATAATGCTCATCTCCTGGAAGATACTGCAAACACTTGTTGTCTCAAATTTGACCTTGTGGTCACCATAGCAAATAGATTTCTTCTCCTGCTAAGTGCATCAGCAACTCTATTCTCCTTACCCTTGATATACTCGATACCAAAATCATACTCACTCAGGAACTCAAGCCACCTCCTTTGTCTCGCAATGAGGTTCGGTTGTGTGAAGATGTACTTAAGTCCCAAATGATCGGTCTTAAGCTCAAATGGCTTCCCTAGGAGATAATGTCTCCACATCTGCAATGCATGCACAATAGTTGTAAGCTCAAGATCATGTGGCGCATAGTTCAACTCATACTATTTCAGTTTCTTGGACTCATATGCAACCACTTTCCCTTCCTGCATTAGTACAACTCCTACACCTTCACCTGATGCATCTATAATCACAATGAAGTGCCCATTAGGATCCAGTATAGTCAACACTGGTGCTAATGTCAACTTCTATTTAAGAATCTGAAATGCTTCCTTGCACTTCTCTATCCACTCATATTTCTTTCCCTTCTTCTGAAGAGAAGTAATAGGTGCTGCAATCCTAGAAAACCCTTCCACATACTTCCAGTAGTAACCTGCAAGTCCCATGAAACTATGAACTTCAGTAACACTTTATGGTGTTGGCCAATCTACAATTGCCTGTATCTTCATAGGATCAACTGAGATTCCCTCAACAGATATGACATGCCCCAAATAGTGAACCTTCTTCTGAAAGAAAGCACACTTCGAAAACTTACCAAAAAGCTTTCGATCTCTTAGTCGTTGCAAGACTATTCTCAAGTGCTTCTCATGTTCCTCTTCTATTTTAGAGTAAATCAGAATGTCATCAATGAATATAAGGACAAAATCATCGAAAAAATCTCTGAAGATACTATTCATAAGGTTCATGAATGTCGCAGGAGCATTCGTTAGGCCAAAAGGTACCACGGTGAACTCGTAGTGCCCATACCGAGTTCTGAAAGTTGTCTTCGGAATGTCCTCATCCTTAATCCTCAACTGGTGGTAACCTGATCTCAAATCAATCTTAGAAAACACTGTGGCCCCTTTCATCTAATCAAACATCTCATCTATCCTAGGTAGAGGATACTTGTTCTTGATGGTAACCTTATTAAGCATCATGTAATCAATACACAGTCGCAAGGTTCCATCCTTCTTCTTAACAAAGATTACAGGTGCACCCCATAGGGATACACTTGGTCTAATAAATCCATGTTTTAGAAACTCCTGCAACTGAGCTTTCAGTTCATACAACTCAGTAGTAGTCATTCTATAAGGAGCTTTGGATTGTGGCTCTATTCTAGGTAATAGTTCAATCGAGAATTCAAATTCTCTTTTCGGCAGTAATTCTGTAAGTTCTTTTGGAAAGATATCCAAGAACTCTCTGAGAACTAGATAGTCCTTTGGACTCTGTTGGGCATTATCTAGGTCACTCGCCAAAATAGCATAAATGGAACATCCCTTCCAATGTACTTTCTTTAGCTGCATAGCTAAGATGTGTCTCAACTCTAGAGGCTCTCAAGATCCTAGAATCTCTACTGGATGTCCAAAATCATCCAAACAACTCACAACCTTGTCCTCATAGTTCACTATGGCTTTATGCTCAGTTAACCAATTGATCCCTAAGATCACATCATAAGAACCCAACGGTGCTATATAAAGGTTAACTTTGGTTTGGAAGTTAGGTAATTCTAAATCAATGCATGATAAACATGTATCTACCCTCTTCTCTGCTCGGTTTCCATACTGAAACATCCATGAGTGTGACATAATACCAGGTCTAACAGGTAATTTAGCAACTACTTTAGGATCAATAAAGCATTATGAAGCTCCAGTATCTATCAAAATAGAAACAGATTGACCAAAAAGCTTACCCGACATCTGGATAGGTGTAGACTGAAAATCTGCTTGACGATTGTCAATCGCTGCATGTATCTGATGTTGCGGTGCTCGCCGATCATTACCGCCTCTCTGACCTCCTGTACGTTGAGTGCAATTGGAGGCATAGTGATCTCCTCCACAAGTATAGCATCCACCTCGTGGCCCTGTATGACCACCTGTCCTATTCTTGATATTGGAGAAGTTGGTGTTATTATTGTTCACCTTCTTGTTTCCGCCATAGCTACCTTCTCCTTTATCTTGGGTGTTTGTTCCCCTCTTCAGATTCCTGATCTGCTGATTACTGTTGTTACTCCTCTGGTTATTGTTATTATTGTTTTAGAACTTCCTATTTCCAAAACCAGATTTTTCATTCACACTCTTCTTGTAGTTCGCTACCTGCTATAGCTTTTGGTCCTATTTCATGGCCTTCTCAAAGACCTCATCCATCGTCAATGGATTATGAATGTCCACATCAGCTCCAATCTGTGGCCTCAACCCTAGAATGAATTTACAGATACAGAATCGTTCATTCATCTGATACTACGGTACGTACTTAAGGAGATTGGTGAACCTCTCCCAGTACTGGGTAACTGTAAGACCACCCTATCCCAGATTCTAAAATTTTGTCATCTTCCTATCAAAGAACAGTTGTGGAAGCCACCTCTTCCTAAACAGGTTCAAGAATGCTTCCCATGTAGTTCCACCTGGTAGTAACTTCTTCTCAGTCTTTTCGTTATCCCACCAAGTAGCAACTTCTCCAGTAAGCTGGTATGCAGCCCAAACTGCCTTGGTCTCATTGGACATATTCCTGAGTTTGAAGTATTTTTCCATCTCAATGACCCAAGCTTCTGCTCCATCACCTATTGTCTTACCATCAAACTTGGGTGGTGCTACCCTTTTCAGATCTTTCGCTACCTCCCCTTCAATCCTTGCTTGAGGATTAGGTACTTCAACCCTTGGATTATCATTGTTAGGTTGCTCCTAATTTTGGGGAATTTCAACTCAAAGGTTTTTCCCTTCTCTGACACCTCAAACTTCCTGTTCCAGATTGTTCATTCTAGAACCCTGTTGATTTAAAAGTCCGAGAATCTAATCCAACCTATCAATCTCATTGCTTGCAGCAGCTCCTTTACCTCTTGTACCCATCATGAATCACTATTCTTGCATCAAGGAATATTCATTTAGCATAATGGAAAAAGGACCCTAGTGTTTAAACCTAAGGCTCTGATACCAAATGTAAAGCGCGAAAAACTCTTTAAAACAAAATCGACAATTACTTTAAATAAGATCCATTATATTCAAAATAAAGTCATCATTCCATTTCCTTTAGACATCAAGAACTAGTCGAATTACAAAACAAGGACATAAAAGTCGATAAGATAATTTCATTACAACTCAGTCTAAATCATACAAGTGTCGAATTACACAATTTTAGTTATAAATACAATGAGTGATAATCATATCAGTTACAATTCGAGACTTAGGCATTTAGTCGCCATAAGCTCGTCATTACATATATCAAAAATAATAAAGCATAAAAGAAGATGCAGTCCGTCGATCTTCCATCCAAAAGTAAATCTTCAATAAGAAGACGAGAACAAGGATCAGGCACTTTTTTTGCCCAACCTCAAAGCTTATGCTTCCCCGGAATTTCTTAGTCAATCAAGAAATACCCGACCCTACACGAATTGCTTAGCAAAAAGTAGTCTACGAGCAAGATGGAATCTGGTGTATGCCTAGTACTACTAGTAAACCACAAGTATTTTTAATTTTCTAATTCATTTAAGAAATAAGCAAATTCAGTACTAGGATATGGTAGAGAGTTCAATAATCCATATGTTTCAATGGTACATAAATTACTTGGCCAAGTAAAATTTCATGCACGACAATAAAAGTAGTTTTGGAAAAGCAAAACTACACTCTCTATTTACCCATATTCGGCACCCGTCCCGGAAGGTAACTTTCCCAAAAACATAACATGCAAAATTATCTATCATTCATGCATGGTCTAAACAGTCAAATACAATCTTTTGCAATATTTTAAAAAACATCAAACTGGAAACTTTGTTTTAACACCAAACAGTATAAAAAAAGCTTCTTTCCATTGTTCAAATTCGTAAAAGTCATAAAGTCAATATTTTAATTTGAGTATTAAATAATCAATAAAGTTTTTAAATGAAGGTGTAACTCTAGTATGTTAAATAAATACATATAAAAACAAAAATTAAAAGAGTACACATTCATTCGTTTATACTCTCGTTAATTTAATGATGTTTCAAAGTCGTTCTGGAGGTTTTCAAATAAATCAAATTCAAAGTTTTAAACGTTTTATTTCCAGTTTAATATATTCTCAGAAATTAAATAATAATCATTCATTAAATAAATAAAATAACTTCTCTATTTGTTTCAGTTTTGACAGTTTCGTTAAAAGGTGAGATTTTTGAGTTTCAATAGCCTTCGTTAGAAAATAGTGTTTAAAATTTGAAGTTTAATTCTGTCTTTTATTTTCAGTTTTCAAGCATTATTTTTTATCAGCAAAATATATCTATTTTCTGTTCATAATCATTTTAATTTTCTAAAATAATAAATATCATTTCAAGATTTAATAGATTCTCCTAAATTTTATTTCTCTGTTTAATGCATGATTTCAAATCAGTATTTCCAAAATTCTCAGGAAAAACAACAAAGTCTCTGTTTAATATGTTTTTGATTCTAAATTTAAAACTTGTTTTTTGTTTTGAGTTTATTCCTAAATTTGATCAATATTAATATTTCAAGAATTTAATCAAAGATTTCTCCTAAAATCTTCGTCTCTCAATTTGTCTTAACATTCTGGAAAAATTATTTCAGTTTGATTTATTTACAGTTAAATAGAATTTTAAAAGAATAGCTTTGCAACAATCTATAAATTTATTTTTCCTAATTTAATCATTCAAGATTTGCATTAAATTTTTAATACTCATTTCTTGAATTTAGAGATAGAATTTGAAAGATCTATTGTAAAATTTATTCTAAGAATCCTACGTGGTAAATCACGAATTCTGGAAATGTTTTCTTGAAACCGTTGTTCTTTTCTCTCCTGCTGCTCTTTCTTTCTGCTATTTTTCCTCTTCCTGGCTATGTGGGTGTGAGTTCTATGTGGAAGTGTCTTTATCGCCTATGAGGTGTCTTTTTTTTTCTTTACATCCCCTGCTCTCTTGCTTATTGCAGGTTGTGCGCCCTCTCCTTGGTGCGCAGGTGTGAGGGAGGGGAGTTTGGTGTGTATGGGGAGAGGCTGTGTGTGCCTTCCTCTGGCTAAACCCTTTCCCAAGCTCCTACCTTCCCTGTGTGTGGAGAGTGTGAGGAGGGCGTGGTTTTCTCCCTACCTTAAGATGCCTCTAGCTACCTTGGAGACTGTGCGCAAATTGGAGAATGGTTTTCTCCTTTCAAATTCGAAATTTCTCCTATGTCTGTCCTACTCACCTCTCTCACAGTTTTTAGTGTATGGAAAAATAAGAACAATGTTTGATAAGCTAAAAAATGGATTTGTGTTATGTTTTCCAATTTCCAAAAATCTGTCTCCCTAATTTCGGATTTTTCATCTGTATATATCCTTTTTCATGCATTGATCTCCATAAGAAATGAGATCCACCATTTACTCATTGATCTACAGTTTAAAATTCAAACACCAAGTCTTGATAATTTAAGATATTTTCTTTCTCATGTTTAACTGAAGATCAAATTTTGAATGCAAATCCAATTTTAAATTTGAACGGATGTTT
>CM021101.1:55194212-55240343 GCA_007115665.2 Sequoiadendron giganteum | reverse complement strand
AGGCAATTATTTATGGTTTAAATTTTTGTTTTGGATTTCATTAATTAAAAGTACATAAATTTTCCCCTTTTTGTTTGGGGTCTTGTTCGTAGATAGTGCTTGGGTGTGACTTAGCAGGATTTGTTGTCGACGTGGGTGACGACATGTGGATTATACTAAGTAGAGCTATGAGCAAGTAGATGATAAATTTGATTTAGATTGCGACACCATAGGTAAGGTTACAATTTGTTTTTTTCGTTCCCACAAATATTTTTGTTTGGATTAAATAGATAGGATTGTGAACAAAGGGTTGTGAATATTGTTTTATTTACAGGAAAATTGTTCAAGTCTCATGTGGTTGCAAAGGAGGAGAGTAAAATTGTAGACATTGCATTATTTCCTCTACATCTGAGAACAGTGAACGTGTTTTTGAAACCCCAAGGCAACAATTGATTAATAGGCATTTAAATCCAAAAAGAGAGTCATTCAAGGTAAAGATTTCTCATTAATTGCTTGTTTCTTTTAAATCGCCCATTTCTTTTAATTTCTTTGATTGGTGGCTTGCTTTCATACCATAAAACAAAAATTTCATACCACAAACTGGATAAAAAATCTCATACCTGGCAGTGTGTACTTCATTTGCCTCCATAGACTGGACGAAAATAATTTTCCCTTTGTCACCTCAAAATGTCAAGCAATAGAGGGAAGGGAGAAAAGGGAGAAAACTCTAGCCACAATGAGGTAATTCATTGTCAATTTATAGATTTGTAAATTTTTCCATTATTTCTTTGATTTTTAGCTTTTAGTTTTTTATTTCTAAATTTAAAAGAAGAAATTTATTTTATACACATATATAGGGACATGAGATTGAAAAAGATATAGAGGCATTGGCTTCCATATTAGGGGTAGAACTAGTGAACAAATTGGATGGTGTGGAGTTGAAAATGCTTGCCAGATACATAGAAAAATGATCTAGTAAAGCTCCTAAAACATTGCAACTAAATCAACCGTGTCAAAGGGAATCAATTGATTCCCCAACGAGTCTTGGATCGAGCAAAAGATCCAGGAGGAAATCAATAAAAATAAACTCTAAGAATGTGGAACAAGGAGCAAAGACTTCCAATGTCCCAACCACTCCTGGGACACAAACTTCTTCGTCCATGCCATGTTTTGCATCTTACATTGGTAGCTATGATACCAAGATAGAATACAATGTGGTTTCAGGGGAAGTCTGAATGACAAATGCTAGAAAAATATTTGTGAATAGGTTGAAGGAATCATGCCTTCAACGTTTCAAAGACCATCTACATTTTCCATTCTTAAAGATACCCATGCACCTGCAAAAATCAATTATCCATGACATGGAGACTTAATTTGGCACAACTTGGTCTATAAAGAAGATAAAGTTGTGAATGTCTCGAAACTACAGGAGATTTTAGTGCAACCAAACAAAGAAGATAAAAAAATTCCCTCTTGAGCAAAGGCTCAAGAAAAGACCAATTGATGTAAGTGTTAAAGTATGGAAAGAGCTTGTAAAAGCATATGAGAAGTCTGATGCACAAAGAAAGTTTGGTGAGGAGAGTATGTAGGTATTTGAATTTTCTCATAAGATTATATCAAATTTATTAAATGATTTTTAAATTTTATTTGTGCATAGTTAAATTGAATTAGTATATGTTTCAGGACAAGGCCTCCAAGGCTAGGCTTGACAAAATTCATGCCACGCATGACAGTGGCCAAAAAGGTTTACAGGCCTTGATCTATACATTTGTAAGTATATTTAATATGTTAAATAATTATTTTTTTCCTAGGAAAAAGTAAATGATTGCATATTAATTAGTTTAACTAGTCCATGTTCCATGTTTTGACAAGAGGAGAAATATGGCCAACATCCAACATAATTTGAAAAGGAAATGGTACAAAGCAAAAAGTGGACCAGTTTTTTAATTTGGATGGAGAACGAGGTATCAATAGTTGAATTTCAATAACTTAGCTGGATATTGATGTGTTAATATGTCAATTTTCATTTCTTGTGTTGAGTTGTTTATTGATGTGTAGGATGAGTTCTAAAGTGATTCTCTGTTTTCCCTAGATCCGACTCAATTGTCCCATTATTTAATGTTGAGGAAAAAAATATTATTTTCCTTAAAGGGCAGTGGGTGACATTCATGACTTATTTTCATCGCATCTTTTAATTAATGACCATGGTATTTTAATATCTCTTAAGTGTCCTCATTTAAGTTATGAGTTGTATCATTTGAGTAACTTAGTCCCATGTAGATTTGATTTATCTGCTTTTCTCTCAAACATGGTATCTCAAGGAGTGCTTCCTTGAATTCATGTAGTCATTCTACTAAGTGATGCATATGCATCTTTTCCATCCTTCCTCATGGTGTTACCATTATTTTAACATGTAAGAATTTTTTGATGCATCTTTGTAGGCATCCTATAGATCTACACATCCTTGTATAACTCCTTTTGCACCAAGGTCAAGTCATCATAGATTTCTTATGCATATTCCATAAAATCACCTATTCATACCTTGCAACCTTGTAGTATTCCACTTGATGTTTCAAGTGCTAAATTTCCTTCTTATACCCTTCCATTTCTCATGTCATTTTAAGGATGTTTGATTCATTTTATTGTGTTGTGGTGACCCTAGTTGTAGCCCTAGCCACTAGATCCATATCATCTACATCCATTACCATTGCTTCCATGGCTTCATTAAATCTCAAGAGTATAGTATGGCATGCAACTTCTTGATCAACATGTTAGGTACATGTTTTCAAAAAGTATGGGGTGTCTTTGCAGTACCATAGATCTTCCTATATGTTAAAACTCATATAGGGAGTAATATTTTAGGTTCTCCAAGATTTTGATCATGTCTTCAGACAACCTAGGGAACCTTTTCTCAAATAATAGCTCATGCAAGGGAGCAAAGAATCAATCACAAATGTGATAATATTTGGATGAGTATTTGTGCTCCCATCGGTCCTAGCAATAAACATGGACAAAACAACATGGGATAATCCATGTCTAATTCATCCCCAAAGCATTTATCAACTACACAAATAATATAACACAAGTAAGAGGTTGTATAGAATTTTGGCTGTGTGCCCACTGGAGGAGACTCGACTCTCATTCTTTCATTGCACAAAGTGAGTAACAAAACAACTACCTAGTTTAAAATTGGCCCTTATTTAAGAAACATATTTAGCAATGAGACATAGGATTATTGAAAATGAGAAGCATCCTTCTCCCCATACAACCTACTAACTAGGGCCACTATGTTTTTTATTGAACCCTTGAGGCTAATGGAAGGGTACCATTTAGTGCTCCTTGAAGTTAATTGTCTAACTCCTCCTCTTGAGGTTTAGGTTGTGTTTTAGGCTTGAAAACTAGGCATTTTTTTTGTAACATCCACTTCTAGGACCCATAGGTGATGTGGCACAGGGCCTTGAACCACCACATAGGTCTTATAGAGAGAGTGTTTGGTGTAAAATTCAAACCTAAGTCATAATTGAGAGAGGGGGTGGTGCTAGGCTCCAAGAACCAAAAAACCATAAAATAGTCCTCCCATGCATGAACATGTGTGTCCAAATTCTAGATCAACCCCACACCTATGGAAGATGAAGGGCCACTCCACATAGAAAAGCAATAAAGTATCTTGTGTGGGTCAAGTAGACCAAATAATCCATGCATGAACCAATAAAAAACCTTCATGATGACTCAACATGTGTGCAAGGGTGTTATGTCATCTCTATCATACCTCAACATATGTGCCAATGCCAAATCAAGTCCTAGGTGTGGTGATGAGAAGGTCGATCTATGTCAAAAAGGGATGAACGAAAATGTGTGAGCCAATGGAGACCAAGTGCTCCATGAACTAATCTCATATAATTTGTAGTATAAAATTATACATAATATGTCAATGTCTTAAGAAAATAGGCATCACAATATATCACCATGGATCTTGTAATGATTCTATTGTTCATAAAAATAGTAAATCACATTCACTGTATACATAACCTCTAGTTAAAAGTTAAATATCCTTGATCTAATCTCTAGTTAAAATCATAATAAAAT
Source organism: Sequoiadendron giganteum (assembly GCA_007115665.2). Lineage (NCBI taxonomy): Eukaryota > Viridiplantae > Streptophyta > Pinopsida > Cupressales > Cupressaceae > Sequoiadendron > Sequoiadendron giganteum. The sequence goes on along the minus strand of CM021101.1, from coordinate 55,236,278 downwards.
TTGACTTTCAATATTGACTCTAAAACATGAGGACATATAGACTAGTTAATTCTCAAAGAACCTTTGAAGCATATTACAGTGCCAAAATATCCTAGAAAAATGTCCATTTCTGAAATATAGGAGAAGAAGATATATAGACCAGTTAAATCTCAAAGGATCTTCGAGACAAACATAATCATATATAGCACATTTGAATGTAGAAAAGGCCAAAGATATAAACTCCATTTCCTTTTATGTAATTAAACAATGATATCTACATTCCTATTTGAAAAGAAAATTGATCCAAAAATCCTACAACAACAAAATAAAAAGTAGAACACCAACTTGTCAAGTAGTCTACATAATAATAAACACTCATAAATGAAATGATTGGAGCACAACCAACTACTGATGAAAATTTTTCATATAGATTAATGAAGGAATACACTAGAAGTCAGGGAAAACCATACAATTTGAATATTTTTCTCTTACAATGTTACAAATGCAGGTAGTAATTTACACATCTTTTCCCCAATGCTTAAGAGGTGAATGAGATTTTTGAACTGTCTATAAAGAAAAAAATACACTCCTAATTATATCATTAATTTTGTCATGAAACTCAAGTTAAAATCCAAGTGGTTTCTTTGATAGAATTAGTTGACATTATAGAACATTCACATTATTTAATTATTTTAAACAACCAAAAGATGAATTGATATAGAAAACCCTTACTATTGCATACTAAATCATCACTTGGTGTAGTTAACTATCCACTTAATCTTTCCATCTAATTTTTAAAAAGGTAGTAAATTCCTATCTTCCAAGTTAAAAAAACTCCATAAATAAAGAAATGAGTAGTAAAAAGCCTACAACCTGATCTGATCGAAATAGAGAAGTGTGTAATGCTAGAATTCTTAACATTCAAAAGATAAATGGAATTTCCACAACACCTAGTAGAACTATCCAAAAAAGCTAACTAAAAACATAAACATGCTCCCACACGCAATGGCCTAATGGTTGGTTGTCATAGAAGTCAAACTGTTGAAGTAAAAACACTGATCAAGTTAACATATATGCATCATTTGCATAAACAACTGAACCATTTATGTGCATGAATAAATAGTAGAAGGATGTAGATGAACTCAATTCATCTGACTTTATACCTCTTGGCAAACATTCCTCTTGAATCTCAATATTAGGTGATCGATACTTCCCTGTAGCTTTTACCTTTCGTCACCACCTTTCCTCGTCATAGTCAGAATCGTCTCCTTTTTCCTTATCTGCATTTTTGGCTTCAGCTTCTAATTCATCCCATGTTTTACCTTCCTCCTCTTCAAAATATTCTTCTTCTTCATCCTCATCTAACTCCATAAGAGATTCATCTTTTGAACCTTCCTCATCTGATTCTGATTCCCTTTCTACATCAGAGGGTTCATATCCTTGATTTGATTCTTCTGAATTATCATAATCAAAATCACTAGCCTCCATATTCAAAAATTCCAAACCACTATCTTCAATAAATTTATCTGGATCATCAGTAATATTCTTCAAAATTGGCCACTAGTTCAAGTTCATTCTGCTTTCATAATACTTTATATCCATGGAGTTCAACCATTCCTTGATGCCATCAAGTGAAGATTGAGGAATGACATAAATGTGGAGTACATCCCGCTTGAATTATTTGAAAATAATAGCCATATCAAGTTCCTTTTTCCCAAGTCCTACTCTCTCAAGGTTAACAATCTCAATCTCACTAATAGTGATTACTAAGAAAGGTAATTCCACCAACTCTACCAAACAGTTTACCCTAGGAACAATAAAAGAAGAGGATTTGAAAGGAACTCCATGAAAAACAAGATCTCTAAATGGTATATCAAATTCTAGTTCAAAATATTTTAGATGAGGTTGCTCCCATAGCTTTGTTACTAGCTTGACAAATAATTGAAACTTTGCATTGCTTTTATTTTTCCTGTCCCTCTCTTGTTGTTTTTCCTCAATTTCATCAGGATCATACGTTGACCTTCTTGCCCCTCCTAAAGTTTGGACCACATCCATTACCTCCACATAAAACTAGAAATCCTTGGTCTTCTTGGTTCCCACCATGATATGGTTATGTAAATGAAAATGAAGCAAAGTAATCATATCATTCTTCGTTGGCTGGAAGAATGAATGCTTAATGTTTTGATACATGATATCAACTCTCTCTTCTACTCTCACTATTGAATACTAAAATCCATTATGGTCGGCCTCCAAATTTCTAGTCATCTTTCCTCCTCTTCCACCAAATGTTGGCCTGATCCAAAATTGTGCCAGCCTAATTGACTTTGTTTTTAAAAGCTGAAGTTTCTCCTAAGTCACCACTATAGCTCTCTCTACCTTTTCAGAATTTTATTGCTACAAATCATATGTGGGATTTAATCATTTGTACCACATGGTTGATGTGCTTTGAATCCTTGGATCTAAAGGAAATTTCCTTAACATAAATACTGCTAGGGAATTTCAATGTTGGAATGTATTTGGCATTAAATCCAGTACCTAGAACATTGAAAATTATCCTTATACAAGAATTCCCTCCATCTTGTTGGCTTGTAACACTCTTTATGGTGGCTACATGAAATGGAACCATGATGCCATATCTGGGTACCAAAACAACATCATTTTTCATATCAACCTAAATCACGAGCTCTCTAGAAATGGGGATATCATCCAAATTTTTATAGGAAACCATCTCAGTGAATGGCTTGGAAGAGCCATGTCCATCTCATGTACCAATGCCCCCTACAACCAATCTTCTTGTAGTCTCCTCATTATTTTTTTGTGCAAGTTCTACTTGGTGTTGTCGATGTTGCTCTTCTTTAGTCATCTCTTGATTATCAGATTGTAAGGTTGCCTTGGAGATGCCTGATTCTCCTCCATTTACCTCAGCCTTGGGTTTTTGTTTCACTTCCTTGTCTTCATCATCATCATTAAATGAGTATGCAACATTAGTGTATACTTTGGAGCGAACCTGTAAAGAGCGAAAAACTCCTTAAAACCAAATCGACAATTACTTTAAATAAGATCCATTATATTCAAAATAAAGTCATCATCTCATTCATTTAGACATCAAAGAACTAGTCGATTACAAAACAATGACATAAAATTCGATAAGATAATTTCATTACAACTCAGTCTAAATCATACAAGTGTCAAATTACACAATTTCAGTTATAAATACAATGGATGATAATATATCAATTACAATTCGAGACTTAGGCATTCAATCGCCATAAGCTCATTATTACATATATCAAGAATAATAAAACATAAAAGAAGATGCAGTTCGTCGATCTTCCACCCAAAATAAAATCTTCATCAAGAAGACGAGAACAAGGATTAGGTGCTTTTTCTGCCCAACCTCGAAGCTTACGCTTCCTCAAAATTTCTTAGTCAATCAAGAAATACCCGACCTTGCACGAATTGCTTAGCAAAAAGCAATCTACGAGCAAGATGGAATCTAGTGCATGCCTAGTACTACTAGTAAACCACAAGCATTTTCATTTTTCTAATTCATTTAAGAAATAAGCAAGTTCGATACTAGGATATGGTAGAGAGTTCAATAATCCATCTATTTGAATGGTCCATAAATTACTTGGCCAAGTAAAATGTCATGCACGACAATAAAAGCAGTTTTGGAAAAGCAAAACTACACTCTCTATTTACCCATATTTGACACCCATCCCGGAAGGTAACTTTCCCAAAAACATAACATGCAAAATTATCTATCATTCATGCATGGTCTAAACAGTCAAATACAGTCTTTTGCAATCTTTTAAACATCAAACTGTAACATTGTTTAACACAAAATAGTATAAAAAGAGCTTCTTTCCATTGTTAAAATTCGTAAAATTCATAAAGTCAATATTTTAAATTGAGTATTAAATAACCAATAAGGTGTTTAAATGAAGGTGTAACTCCAGTATGTGAAATAATTACATATAAAAATAGAAATTAAAAGAGTACACATTCATTCGTTCATACTCTCATTAATTAATGTTGTTTCAATATCGTTCTGGATGTTTTCAAAATAAAATCAAATTTCAAGTGTAAATGTTTTATTTTCAGTTTAACCTATTTTCAGAAAAATTAATTATAATCATTTTTCAAATTAAAAATAACTAATTTAATAGTTTCAGTTTTGACAATTTTAAAGGTGAAATTTTCAAGTTTTCAATAATCTCTGTTCACAAATAGCATTAAAAATTCGAAGCTAAATTATGTCTTTTATTTTCAGTCTTCAAGCATTATTTTCTATCAGCAAAATCAAATCTATTTTCTATTCAAGATTGTTTCGTTTTCTAAAAAGATAAAAATTGTTTCGAGATTTAAAGATATTCTCCTTAATTCATTTCTCTTTTTTATGCATGATTCAAATCAGAATTTCCCAAAATTCTTAGCAAAAATAACAAAGTTTTTGTTTAATATGTTTTTGAATCTAAATCTAAAATTTAGTTTTCTATTTGAATTTGTCCCTAAATTTGGTCAATATTATTATTTCATGATTTTAATCGAAGATTTTTCCTAAAATCTTTGTCTCTAAATTTGTCTTATGTTCTGGAAATTAAATACAGTTTGATTTACAAAAATAAAGATTCTTTAATTGATTTTTCATTTCAATCTGTAAGTTATTATTTTCTTGAATTACTAAAATCAAAAGTTCTCTTTTTAATTTTAAAAGATAACTAACAAAATTTAGAAAAGGAATTTGTAAATTTTTCTATTAAATTTATGAATTTAATGTTCAAATCCTACCTGTTGAATTCGATTTCTGGAAATGGCAGTGTTTCCTGTGTATTTTGTTACTCCTGGAGTCTTCTTGACAGTGCCTTATCCCTGGCCGCCACTCCTTGCTCTTAGTTGTGCACGCCTCTTACTGTGCGTGGGGTGTGGGGAAGGTTGTGTGGTGGTCACACCTCTTAAGTTTGTGCACCTTTGATATTGGCCGCACCTCCCAACTGGCCACTCTTCTATTACTACTGAGCCTACCTTCCACACGAGTACTCTGATCTTTCTTAAGGATTTCTGCCTGTGTTGGGTGGAAACTTTGCGCACCTCCTATGCTGGTCACTCCTTCCCTGATGGTTGCTTAGTAACTAAGATTCTCCCAAAGGTTGCGTACAAACTGAAACTCTTCCAATGGATGCTCTCTACAAAATAATTTCCACTTCCCGCTGCATCTGGGTAAGATCCATAATGAAATAGACAAAAATGCTAAGATGAATTTTCCCATCTCCTCTTCAATTTCGAATTTTCAGTGTGTCCAAATTCTTTGTGTGTTCAATTTCGGATTTTTCATCTATATATATCCTTTTCCCATTCTCATGCATTGATCTCAATAAGGAATGAGATCCAACATTTACTCATTGATCTTCAGTTTTAAAATTCAAACTCCAAGTCTTGATAATTGAATGCTTCTTGATAAAATAAGATATTTTATTTCACTATGTTAACTGAAATTTAAATTTTGAATGCATAAACAAAGTGTACGTGAGCTTTGTTTTTCAATTTCTCATTTAGCTATGTTTAGATTTTAATTGAATTTCTGAATTTAAAAATACTTTCATTTCATAATTTCAAAATTAAAAGGCATTTAATTTCAAAAACACTTTATTTATTTAAATTTAATCAAATTTCAAAATTCAATCAATTGCATTTAAATTTCTAAATTTCAAACTTATTATTTCCAAATAATATTAAAATATTTAAAAATCAATCTAATCATTTTAATTTAAGCCAAATTCATCAATTTTAACTAAATCATCTTTTAAATCACATGCATATTTCACAATTTAGAGAAATTTCATTGAAACTAGATTTTCAATTTACAAGCATGATAAACACAAAATACATTAAATATTCATCGATGTGAGTGTGTGAGATCCCATCTATTCATAAACGTCAATCTACTAAACAACTCTACCTGATCATTATTCTTGCCTTCCATCTCGTTCACCTGTTCCTGCGTTCACTTGCACTCGATTTATCATCAATAATGAGAAACCCCGAAATAAACATAAATACAATTAAAATCATAATAATTGCATTTCAATTTCAATTTCAATTTAACTATCATTAAATAATCATTTAATTTCCATCTAATTTTTGACATAATAATTAATGTTTGCATTTAATAAGTCAATGCAAATCCATACGTGACATCCTTCCCCTCTTGGAAGAGACATCGTCTCAATGTCTTATTAGTCATTCAATAAGCATAACATCATCATCATCATTAAAACATATTATCTCAATCAATAAACATAATATCAATAGATAAAGCATAGTATCTCAATCAAGCATAATGAAATAGTAACTAACAACATAGTTCTCCAACATAAGCATAAGAAAAATATAGTAGCATCCACGCTATCAAAGTTCACAACATGTGAATCAAAAACCAGAGTATCAAGTATCTCTGCACAAAAACAAATGCTAATCTATGAAAGCAAATGAGGAAAATGACGGTCTATCATCTCAGAATCCTCCCATGTAGCACTGTCCTCAATATACTGGTCCTACTGGACCGTATATTGAGTACTATCTCTGTTACGCAGCTTAATGCTACGCCTGTCTAGGATTCAGATGGGCTCCACTAGCACCACCCCTGGATCTTGTACCTGTAATGAATGCCAATCAAGAATATGAGTTGCATCATGATGATAAGGTTTCAATAAAGAAACATGGAAAACATTATGGAGTCGAGCAAGAGTAGGTGGTAACGCTAGTCTATATGCAACTGGATTAATAACTTTCAGTACATCAAATGGTCCCACATATCTCTGTGCCAACTTTGATGATTTCCCAAATGAGATAGAGCTCTTATGAGGCTTAACCCTCAAGAAGACTTTATCTCCTACAACAAACTGTCTGAAAGTCCTATTCCTATCAGCATAGCTCTTTTGTCTATCGGTTGCTTCCTTCAATCTACCCTTGATCAACTTCATTGCTCATCCATTTCCTTGAGCATATCTGGACCAATAATGATCCTGTCTTCCATCCTGTCCCAACTGATGGGTGTGTGACATTTCTGTCCATAAAGTGCCTCAAAAGGTGCCATGCCCAATGAAGAATGGTATGAGTTGTTGTAGGCAAACTCAACCAATGGCAAATATTCCTCCCACTTGTACTGTTGATCCATATAGTACATCCTCAACAAGTCCTCCACAACTTGATTGACCCTTTTAGTTTGGCCATCGGTTTGTGGGTGATATGTAGAACTAAAATTTAGTTTAGTTCCCAAAGCTGCATTCAGTGTAGTCCAGAACCTAGATGTCATCCTGGTATCTCTATCAGAAATAATGGTCTCTGGTACACCATGCAATCTGAATATCTCTTGCACAAATTTCCTTGCAAGAGTCAAAGATCCATCCTTTAGATTTCCAGGTATGAAATGTGAAACCTTCATCTGCTTATCCACAACTACTAAGATAGTATCATGCCTATTTCTACTCAACGGTAATCCTTGGATGAAATCCATACTGATTACTTGCCACTTATACTCAAGCATATCGTGGGGATACAAAAGTCATGTTGGATGCACATGCTCAGCCTTGACTTGCTAACATTATAAACATCTAGCTACGTACTCCATGACATCTTTCTTAAGCTTAGGCCCAAAATACAAAGCCTTCAACTCAGCTACCATCTTCGTAACTCCTGGATACCCTAAATAAGGTGCATCATGAACTTCCTCAAGTATCAAATTCCTCAAATATCCACCCTCTAGGATATACATCCTTCCCTGATATCTGACAATACCATCATTCTCCATCACATAACCATCAAATCTATAATCTGAAGGATTCGCCTCTAAGGCTTGTCTAACCCTGTCATAATGCTCATCACCTGGAAGATATTGCAACACTTGTTGCCTCAAATTTGACCTTGTGGTCAACATAGCAGATAGATGTCTTCTCCTGCTAAGAGCATCAACAACTCTATTCTCCTTACCCTTGATATAATCAATACCAAAATCATACTCACTCAGGAACTCAAGCCACCTCCTTTGTCTAGCATTGAGGTTCGACTGTGTGAAGATATAATTAAGTCCCAAATGATCAATCTTAAGCTCAAATGGCTTCTCTAGGAGATAATTTCTCCACATCTGCAATGCATGCACAATAGTTGTAAGCTCAAGATCATGTGGTGCATAGTTCAACCTATACTGCTTCAGTTTCTTGGACTCATATGCCACCACTTTACCTTCCTGCATTAGCACAACTCCTACACCTTCACCTAATGCATCTGTAATCATAATGAAGTGCCCATTAGGATCCGGTATAGTCAACACTGGTGCAGATGTCAACTTCTATTTAAGAATCTGAAATGCTTCCTCACACTTCTTTGTCCACTCATATTTATTTCCCTTCTTCTGAAGAGAAGTAATAGGTGCTGCAATTCTAGAAAACCCTTCTACATATTTCTGGTAGTAACCTGCAAGTCCCATGAAATTACGAACTTCAGTAACACTTTGCGGTGTTGGCCAATCTACAATTGCCTCTATCTTCATAGGATCAATTGAGACTCCCTCAAGAGATATGACATGCCCCAAATAGTGAACCTTCTTCTGAAAGAAAGTACACTTCAAAAACTTACCAAAAAGATTTCGATCTCTCAATTGTTGCAAGACTATTTTCAAGTGCTTCTCATGTTCCTCTTTTGTTTTAGAGTAAATAAGAATGTCATCAATAAATATAAGCACAAAATCATCCAAACAGTCTCTAAAGATACTGTTCATAAGGTTCATGAATGTCGTTGGAGCATTCGTTAGGCCAAAAGGTACCACGGTGAACTCGTAGTGTCCATACCGAGTTCTGAAAACTATCTTCGAAATATCCTCATCCTTAATCCTCAACTGGTGGTAACTTGATCTAAGATCTATCTTAGAAAATATTGTGGCCCCTTTCATTTGATCAAACAACTCATCTATCCTAGGTAGAGGATACCTGTTCTTGATGGTAACCTTGATTGCAACATCAATCAATACTACGGTCATAAGGGTTCAATACTCCTTCTTAACAAGATTCTGGTACCCATGGTGATCTTGATCGAGATATTTCAGTGAAAATTGAAGTGTCTCATTTCTCTCTAGAATTAGCACCATCAGAAAGAGCTCGACATCCTGATTCCAATGCAACTTGAACGGAGCGAAAAGGAGTCCATTTGCACAAGTTATGGCTAGTCAAAGGCAGGGTCAAACTGGGATCAGATGGCATCCAGGAAGCGAAAAAAATGATATCGTCAAAAGTTGTCAAAGTTGGCATCATCACGAAGAGATCGTCGAGACAATTCCGACGACGTTCTTTCGTCGAAATCCGACATCGTATGCTCAACTTATCAGTGGTCAAAGTTTTAGGTTGACTTGGTGGACTGAAGGTATAGTGATGATGTCAGCACGTGGTAAGAAATCTGAAATGAAACCAATTAGGTGGCGACACGTGTCCTTTCCGTACAGTTGTACACACAGTCAGCATCCACGTCAACATACAGTCAGCCTCGTCAGTGGCCATGTCATCGGACACGTCAACATGCCACGTCATCATCCAATTGGCAGACACGTCGACATCCAATCATCACTATCAGCTAATCAGAAGCTGACACGTGGCACCTCCTCAGCATGCCACGTGGCCTCACTTTAACCTCCGGTGGGTTGGAGTTGTTTTGTTTGTTAAAAACGTTCTTTCGGGGATGTGAACCCCGAACCTCCCATTCGCGAGAAATCCATGCTGCCGTCGTACCACACAGAGTTTGGTTTGCTATGTATGGGTGGCGGTTATTTTTGTTTAGTTAGCAATTCCAATGCGTAGGAAAAAATGTTAACCGTCGGGAGTTGAACCCGGAACCACCGGGTCTTTAAAAGGTAAGCTCACCGCTACGCCGTCAGAAGTGTATAACAAATCGTTGGCATCGGTTACTTTTGTTCAATCCCGAAAACCGATTGCCTTAAAATTAAAACAATTCCCTCGTAATTTAAAATTAAAACAAATAAATAATCCTTTTAAGGATTAACCAAAAACCTTCCAAAACAGAATAAGCGCGGGAGTTAAAAACTAAAGGGGCTTAAAATTGTTATTATATGTAAAAATGGAGATATGGGAATATTTTGTAAATCATATGGTTTTATACCATATTGGGTTAATTTTTTGTATTTAAAGGGGTGTGAGGTGAGAGTGGAAGTTAAGTTTTTTTTTCAGGTGATAAAGTCTTGAAGCTGTGGTGACACGAAAGAGAGGTCTTGTGGAGATTCTTTGAGCCATTCTTGTACGCCAGAGCACTGTTATGCTGCCGAAGTGCTTGGAGAATGGTTGTGGTGCTTTTGTAATTGATTTTGGAGTTAATCGGATCGGTCTCTCTATTGGAGTGGACCCGGAGACGTAGTCACGTTTGTGACGAACTCCGTTACCAATTTTTTTGCACTTCTTCTCTCCTCTCTCATGTTCTGATTTGTCACTTTAAGTTTCAGTTTTAATGCATAAATTTGTTAATGTATGCATGAATTCAAATTTCGTAAACTTGGAATAATCATTGTATAAGTTTAAGCATTCCATTCTACAATCTAGTCTAGATCCTATAGATCCAGATCCCTTTCGGTCTAAGGAATCCCTACTTCAACAACTCACATGAGCTTTCAGTTCATACAACTCAGTAGTAGTCATTCTATAAGGAGCTTTGGATTGTGGCTCTATTCTAGGTAATAGTTCAATCGAGAATTCAAATTCTCTTTTCGGCAGTAATTCTGTAAGTTCTTTTGGAAAGATATCCAAGAACTCTCTGAGAACTAGATAGTCCTTTGGACTCTGTTGGGCATTATCTAGGTCACTCGCCAAAATAGCATAAATGGAACATCCCTTCCAATGTACTTTCTTTAGCTGCATAGCTAAGATGTGTCTCAACTCTAGAGGCTCTCAAGATCCTAGAATCTCTACTGGATGTCCAAAATCATCCAAACAACTCACAACCTTGTCCTCATAGTTCACTATGGCTTTATGCTCAGTTAACCAATTGATCCCTAAGATCACATCATAAGAACCCAACGGTGCTATATAAAGGTTAACTTTGGTTTGGAAGTTAGGTAATTCTAAATCAATGCATGATAAACATGTATCTACCCTCTTCTCTGCTCGGTTTCCATACTGAAACATCCATGAGTGTGACATAATACCAGGTCTAACAGGTAATTTAGCAACTACTTTAGGATCAATAAAGCATTATGAAGCTCCAGTATCTATCAAAATAGAAACAGATTGACCAAAAAGCTTACCCGACATCTGGATAGGTGTAGACTGAAAATCTGCTTGACGATTGTCAATCGCTGCATGTATCTGATGTTGCGGTGCTCGCCGATCATTACCGCCTCTCTGACCTCCTGTACGTTGAGTGCAATTGGAGGCATAGTGATCTCCTCCACAAGTATAGCATCCACCTCGTGGCCCTGTATGACCACCTGTCCTATTCTTGATATTGGAGAAGTTGGTGTTATTATTGTTCACCTTCTTGTTTCCGCCATAGCTACCTTCTCCTTTATCTTGGGTGTTTGTTCCCCTCTTCAGATTCCTGATCTGCTGATTACTGTTGTTACTCCTCTGGTTATTGTTATTATTGTTTTAGAACTTCCTATTTCCAAAACCAGATTTTTCATTCACACTCTTCTTGTAGTTCGCTACCTGCTATAGCTTTTGGTCCTATTTCATGGCCTTCTCAAAGACCTCATCCATCGTCAATGGATTATGAATGTCCACATCAGCTCCAATCTGTGGCCTCAACCCTAGAATGAATTTACAGATACAGAATCGTTCATTCATCTGATACTACGGTACGTACTTAAGGAGATTGGTGAACCTCTCCCAGTACTGGGTAACTGTAAGACCACCCTATCCCAGATTCTAAAATTTTGTCATCTTCCTATCAAAGAACAGTTGTGGAAGCCACCTCTTCCTAAACAGGTTCAAGAATGCTTCCCATGTAGTTCCACCTGGTAGTAACTTCTTCTCAGTCTTTTCGTTATCCCACCAAGTAGCAACTTCTCCAGTAAGCTGGTATGCAGCCCAAACTGCCTTGGTCTCATTGGACATATTCCTGAGTTTGAAGTATTTTTCCATCTCAATGACCCAAGCTTCTGCTCCATCACCTATTGTCTTACCATCAAACTTGGGTGGTGCTACCCTTTTCAGATCTTTCGCTACCTCCCCTTCAATCCTTGCTTGAGGATTAGGTACTTCAACCCTTGGATTATCATTGTTAGGTTGCTCCTAATTTTGGGGAATTTCAACTCAAAGGTTTTTCCCTTCTCTGACACCTCAAACTTCCTGTTCCAGATTGTTCATTCTAGAACCCTGTTGATTTAAAAGTCCGAGAATCTAATCCAACCTATCAATCTCATTGCTTGCAGCAGCTCCTTTACCTCTTGTACCCATCATGAATCACTATTCTTGCATCAAGGAATATTCATTTAGCATAATGGAAAAAGGACCCTAGTGTTTAAACCTAAGGCTCTGATACCAAATGTAAAGCGCGAAAAACTCTTTAAAACAAAATCGACAATTACTTTAAATAAGATCCATTATATTCAAAATAAAGTCATCATTCCATTTCCTTTAGACATCAAGAACTAGTCGAATTACAAAACAAGGACATAAAAGTCGATAAGATAATTTCATTACAACTCAGTCTAAATCATACAAGTGTCGAATTACACAATTTTAGTTATAAATACAATGAGTGATAATCATATCAGTTACAATTCGAGACTTAGGCATTTAGTCGCCATAAGCTCGTCATTACATATATCAAAAATAATAAAGCATAAAAGAAGATGCAGTCCGTCGATCTTCCATCCAAAAGTAAATCTTCAATAAGAAGACGAGAACAAGGATCAGGCACTTTTTTTGCCCAACCTCAAAGCTTATGCTTCCCCGGAATTTCTTAGTCAATCAAGAAATACCCGACCCTACACGAATTGCTTAGCAAAAAGTAGTCTACGAGCAAGATGGAATCTGGTGTATGCCTAGTACTACTAGTAAACCACAAGTATTTTTAATTTTCTAATTCATTTAAGAAATAAGCAAATTCAGTACTAGGATATGGTAGAGAGTTCAATAATCCATATGTTTCAATGGTACATAAATTACTTGGCCAAGTAAAATTTCATGCACGACAATAAAAGTAGTTTTGGAAAAGCAAAACTACACTCTCTATTTACCCATATTCGGCACCCGTCCCGGAAGGTAACTTTCCCAAAAACATAACATGCAAAATTATCTATCATTCATGCATGGTCTAAACAGTCAAATACAATCTTTTGCAATATTTTAAAAAACATCAAACTGGAAACTTTGTTTTAACACCAAACAGTATAAAAAAAGCTTCTTTCCATTGTTCAAATTCGTAAAAGTCATAAAGTCAATATTTTAATTTGAGTATTAAATAATCAATAAAGTTTTTAAATGAAGGTGTAACTCTAGTATGTTAAATAAATACATATAAAAACAAAAATTAAAAGAGTACACATTCATTCGTTTATACTCTCGTTAATTTAATGATGTTTCAAAGTCGTTCTGGAGGTTTTCAAATAAATCAAATTCAAAGTTTTAAACGTTTTATTTCCAGTTTAATATATTCTCAGAAATTAAATAATAATCATTCATTAAATAAATAAAATAACTTCTCTATTTGTTTCAGTTTTGACAGTTTCGTTAAAAGGTGAGATTTTTGAGTTTCAATAGCCTTCGTTAGAAAATAGTGTTTAAAATTTGAAGTTTAATTCTGTCTTTTATTTTCAGTTTTCAAGCATTATTTTTTATCAGCAAAATATATCTATTTTCTGTTCATAATCATTTTAATTTTCTAAAATAATAAATATCATTTCAAGATTTAATAGATTCTCCTAAATTTTATTTCTCTGTTTAATGCATGATTTCAAATCAGTATTTCCAAAATTCTCAGGAAAAACAACAAAGTCTCTGTTTAATATGTTTTTGATTCTAAATTTAAAACTTGTTTTTTGTTTTGAGTTTATTCCTAAATTTGATCAATATTAATATTTCAAGAATTTAATCAAAGATTTCTCCTAAAATCTTCGTCTCTCAATTTGTCTTAACATTCTGGAAAAATTATTTCAGTTTGATTTATTTACAGTTAAATAGAATTTTAAAAGAATAGCTTTGCAACAATCTATAAATTTATTTTTCCTAATTTAATCATTCAAGATTTGCATTAAATTTTTAATACTCATTTCTTGAATTTAGAGATAGAATTTGAAAGATCTATTGTAAAATTTATTCTAAGAATCCTACGTGGTAAATCACGAATTCTGGAAATGTTTTCTTGAAACCGTTGTTCTTTTCTCTCCTGCTGCTCTTTCTTTCTGCTATTTTTCCTCTTCCTGGCTATGTGGGTGTGAGTTCTATGTGGAAGTGTCTTTATCGCCTATGAGGTGTCTTTTTTTTTCTTTACATCCCCTGCTCTCTTGCTTATTGCAGGTTGTGCGCCCTCTCCTTGGTGCGCAGGTGTGAGGGAGGGGAGTTTGGTGTGTATGGGGAGAGGCTGTGTGTGCCTTCCTCTGGCTAAACCCTTTCCCAAGCTCCTACCTTCCCTGTGTGTGGAGAGTGTGAGGAGGGCGTGGTTTTCTCCCTACCTTAAGATGCCTCTAGCTACCTTGGAGACTGTGCGCAAATTGGAGAATGGTTTTCTCCTTTCAAATTCGAAATTTCTCCTATGTCTGTCCTACTCACCTCTCTCACAGTTTTTAGTGTATGGAAAAATAAGAACAATGTTTGATAAGCTAAAAAATGGATTTGTGTTATGTTTTCCAATTTCCAAAAATCTGTCTCCCTAATTTCGGATTTTTCATCTGTATATATCCTTTTTCATGCATTGATCTCCATAAGAAATGAGATCCACCATTTACTCATTGATCTACAGTTTAAAATTCAAACACCAAGTCTTGATAATTTAAGATATTTTCTTTCTCATGTTTAACTGAAGATCAAATTTTGAATGCAAATCCAATTTTAAATTTGAACAGATATTTGTTTTCTAATTATTTTCAATTTAGCCAATTTAAGATTTTTTGTTCGATTTCTGAATTTAAAAAAAAATATATTAATTTCATAAATTAAAAATTAAAAGGCATTTAATTTCAAAAATGCTTTAAATAATTATTTTTTAATCAAATTTTGAAATAAAAATCTATTGCATTTAAATTTCAAAATTTCAAACTTAATATTTCCAAATAATGATTAAATATTCATACAAGCAATCCATCAATTAATTCAAGTCAATTTCATCAAATTTAACAAAATCATCATTTAAATCACGTGCATTTTCGCAATTTTTCACAAATCACATTAAAACTAAATTTTCAATTCGCAAACATGATATACACATAATACATTAAAATATTCATCTATGTGAGTGTGTGAAATCCCATCTATTGTAAACGTCAATCGGCTAAACAACCCTACTTGATCGTTGTTCTCGCCTTCAATCACGTTCACTTGTTCCTGCATTCACTTGCACTTGATTTATCATTAGTAATGACAAACCCTGAAATAATATAAATATAATTCAAATCATAATAATTGCATTTCGATTTCAGTTTCATTTCAATTTCAATTTCATTTTTATTTCAATTTAACCATCATTAAATAATCATTCAATTTCTATCTAAATCTTGACATAGTAATTAATACTTGCATTTAAATAAGTCAATGAAAATCTATACATGACAAACCTTAACTAACTACCTAGGGAATGATAACAAGAAAGAGATAAGTTCTAGAAAAGACAACTCATCTTCTAAAAGGGAATCTTATCTCAACAACATTATTTAATGATGCAACCTAGGACTAAATGATTAAATGCAGACCTAAGTTAACTTATTCTAGTGTAATAATTAATTAATTACACTAATAGAAGAAACCGTTGAAAAGCAGTTGGATGATCTCAGAAATGAACTTGCTACTACAAATGAGTACAAGGAGAAATTCAAAGCTAGATCAGCCATGCTTGATGAACTAATTAATAATGAAAGGACTCATGGTGACAAGAGAGGTCTTGGATATGAGGAAGGAGAAAATTCAAAATTTTGACAAAGGAATTATGGACGAAATAATTCTAGACAAGGGAGATTCAAACAGAGAAGTCAGATGAACAATACTAGAAGGTATCCAGTAAGGCAACCTAATGCTCAGAGATTTAATGGATACTACTTCAATTACAATAAATTTGGACACATGGCGACTCAATGTAGAAGTAGAATGAAATCAAATGGTTCATCATTCTCAGGTCAGTGCTTTAATTGTCATAAGTCAAATGAATACAAAAATATGATGAATCAATCTCATTGAAATATCAGATGCTATACATGAAATAGACTTGGCCATACTACTAACCAGTGCAGATCAAGAGGAAATTAGTGGAACACCTAGCCTGTGATGGGACTTTTAAATTTTGAAGGAAGGAGGCTAGGGTTTTAGGGTTTAAAGTTACCCATGGTGTTTTGAATTATCAAATTTTGAAACCCTCATGTTATGTTTCAGCGGTGACTTACTACCGAAGGTAACTGGTCACTTAAGTGATCTGGTTGAGCCCTTTCCTTCGTGCTCTTACCGGCCTCTTTCACCTAGCCTGTCGGTCTTTTTTCTGCCACCTAGGCTTAAACTTTTATACTGCCGAAGGTTGTACTAGTTGGTCCCACCTGAATATTCTATATGTCCTATCTGCAGTTTGGCTAACCGTTCGATCACGGGTTTTCATCTGGACCATTTCTCACAAACTTCAAAGGTTTTCATACTGATATCACTAAAGTAGTGCGAGGTCTGCAAGATGCCCCCATCTGGCATGTACAGAGGAGTGGGGTTTTTTCTCGAGGCGCCAGCGATGACAAGTGGTCATCTTTTCACCGGTGAAGGATTTTAATTATGGGGATAATAATATTGTCCCTTGCAGACCTCGCACGAGCATGGTAAATGTCTCTAAAGTACTATGAGGTATGTGAATGGGTGACACATGGCTTGGTTCTTGAAGCGACAGGGCTAAGTGGGACCCGTTGTCCGGTTGCGACCTCCTGTTTTCATGGGTTATGATTGGCTGGGGTTTTTCAAAACACTGATGTGGATTTTCAATGCTAATTTGACTCAATCTAAGTCATCTGACTTGCCATGTCTGTTTTGCATCAACGGTGCAGTTTAAAAGAAATTACTGATCCTCTGTGTGATGAGCTTTCACACTCTAAAACTTGTTTCATTAATGGTGCGGGTTATTCCAGAGGATCTTCTCCTAATTTTCTCTAGCGTGCGAATGATGCCCTCCTGATAGAAACAATTATGGTAGCTACGTCAGCCAGTTGTGGCTCAAATACTTGTATTGCAAAAATTAAATCAATATCCCTCGCACCAATTAACTCTATAAATGCTTGCTAAAGTTACCCAGTGTTATCATTGCATTTTTGAGTTGTTTTGTTTGCGGGTGGTGGCTTTTCTCCTATATTCTGTGAAGTTATTTCTTCAATGGATAAATCTATAGGGCGCAGGAGTGCCAGAGTGGGAACCCGGAGGTCGTTGGTTGAGAAGGAGCAACCTGCTCCCAGAACACCCGAAGTTGCTACTAAAAGTGATGGTAAAAGGCCAGAGCATTGCACATCCCCTATTCTGATTTCATTAGATTCTGATGGTAACAAGTCCAAAATCGACTCAAATTACCAGTGTTCCTGGCAACCTTGACTGAGCTCATGGGAGTGAACGAGGAGGTCCTTACATTCAAACCAATAACTGCAGTGGCACCGTGCCAATTTGTTGGGTGTTGCGTTGATGTGGTTGGAGGAAAGACAGTGGTTTCATCTTTAATTGAGGCATGAACTCGAAGAGGTTGCTTGTACTGGGGCCGTGTGTCTACTTAGTGGTTGTTGGTATTGGGTCTGTTGGGCGGTGTTTTTTCCTGGTGTTTCATCTGGTGGATGTGGACGTGCGCATGCCTAGCATGTTTTTTGTGTTTTCTCTGACTGGTTACTATGTAACCATTTTTTGATTCCTCGGATCATGCACTTTTCTATCCAATGATGAGGAATGTGAATTTGAATTTCATTCTAAATGAAATTCAATTTTGAAATTAACAATGTAGCCTAATGCTTTGTTGCTCTCGTGTCCTATAAAGGAGATTTGACAGCTCATTGTTAAGGGTGTCGGATTTTGGATCCTGAAGGTTCTGAATATATGTACAATTAGTTCTTTTTACTGTAGTTTTCTTGGAAGGTTTTAGTTAATGTCTTTTTCTGGTCAGTTTTCTATGGAGCAAGCAAGCCTTGCTAATGTAACTACGGATATTCAAGTAATAAATGATAATCGTTTGAAATAATTGCTCTCCTAATTGTGTGTCATAAGTTGTGAATGATCCTATCAATGATATCTTCATTCACTTTCAATGGTATATTTGAATGTGTTCTTCATTTCCCTGCTTTAGCTCAATGAGTTAATGAAATTGCTTGAAAATGAATTACAGATTTATGATTATACATTCAGGATTGCTAAGGAGTGTTTTAAAAATTAAAATTAGCATGATGTAAAGCATTATGGTGATATGTCAACAATATCTGGATTACGCTTTGTATGACTCCTTCCCAATGGATGAGGCACTGGCTATTTTCTTCAAGATTACTACAGGATTGTAATTCCAAACATGTTGATCTAAGAGTTGAACACAACAAAATATTAAACCCTATCTCTCTACAAGAGGCAAATCTTACATTGAATTTTTCAATCCCGTTGCTCTAAGATACCTGTTATTATTCTTTGGTCTGCCAATACCGAGAATAATTACTATCTCATTGCATGTGTAGGGATTGTAATTTGTATGAAGAGGTGTTCTTACCAGTCATAAAACATTCTTATGAACACATTTAGGTTTACCCACCTTGGTCTCAAAGAGCCAAAAGTGTAGGAGATTTCAGTCTTTGACTGGATCTTGTCAGTTGGCCACTAACCTTTGTGGTTCTTTATAATGGAGGTTGGCTACCTCTTAGAGAATTGCAAATCCTAGGTGGGAAAAAACACCAAAAAAATGGTGACTCTATTGGCGAAGTTCTGAATCACCAGTTGCAGATAATTATAGAGTCATATTAAAGGATTTGCTATTCTGAATTTTCATACTGAATATTTTCAACCCTAGAAGGAAGCGGCTATTGAAAATGAACTTGATAATCCTATGGTCTATGGTATCTTGTTGGCAAAGGATTCATGAGTTCTAGAGTCATTAGTTGAATGATGGTTTTATTGGGGAGAACTTCTAAGAAATTTAAAAGAAAAGAGGAGGAGAAACCATAGGGGTTGGAGGAATGTGAGAGGTCATCTAGAATATTTTGTTCAAGTGAAGTTGAATGTTAAATTTGGATGGTAATGGATTTTGGTTTTGAAAGAGATTAGTAGTGGCATGGTGTGACTCTGTTGTGGGTAACAACCTAGAATCTAACAAACTTTGAAAAGGAATTTCATATTTCTTTTAATACAGTCCTCTGTTGAAGAGGTGGCGACTTTGTCTAAAGAACCAGTTGATGAATGAAGGAACAATCCCAAATCTATGATATTTATAGTCAAGGAGAAGAATTTAATACATGCTGCCAAAAAATTACCAGGTATTTCATCAAAACTAAACAATTCACTATTTCTAATTGTGATGGGTGTTTATAATTAAGGATGCAGATGGTTCCAAACTATATGTCTAGCATCAAGAAAGGAACAATGATTAGTTTTTCCATACTTCTAATGATGCAATGTGTAAAAGGATTTATGAAATAATGTTTATGTTGCATCATATCTCTGAAAGCAAGGAATACTATTTTCAGTCACTAATGGAATCATGGTTGAGATGGTAAATGATATGTCTGATAAATATATACTGTTGATGAAATTTTAAATGGGTATGAGTGATTTCCCATATGTAAGGTCAAACATAAGTATGCAAAGAGAACAAGTTGCATTAAGCCCTTCAAGGTGTTTTGTAACTCAAAGATACATGCCTTTTATTTTCAGTGATGTCAGTGGTTACCCTAATCCAATTCCTAAGAAAATTAGGAAGTATTTGCCTAAATATACAAGGCAAAGTGCAGAATCAGCCTCTAAGCATTTACAGCATTTTGTAGATATAATGGGGGATTATGAAATCAATCATGAGGATGTTGTCATGAAGCTTTTTGTGCAGTCCTTGAAGGGTGATGCTAGGGATTGGTTTTCCTATTTACCTACCTATTCTGTTAATTCATGGAATCAGTTGGTGATAGTTTTTATGGAACAACTTGGTGAAAGAATCAATCCCAACATATTAAGAAAAGGTTTTATGGGAATTTACAAAAAAGAAGAGGAGCTAATCCCATATTTTAATCTCAAGTTTTCAAGAGCTTTGAGGGAAATCCCTAAAGAAATAAGACCAAGTACAGCTGAATGCTTAGTTGTATATCTTGGTGCTTTTGATAAGAGGATGGGTTATTTATTAAGGGATAAAGAGCCTACAACCCTGCACCAAGCATATCAAATGGCTATGGAAATTGAAAACAATATGAAATACTCAATGATGAAGGGATATCTGGCTACAAGTATTGATTACCCTAGCCTAGCTCATACTAGTAGAATGTCAGAGTTGGCTATTCAGAGCACTAATTATGAAAAGAGTGTTCTCAAAACGGTTATAACTTCACCATTGTAGTATGATGATAATGACATCCAAGTGGAAAGCCAGTCTAGTTTGAATGATGATGATCAAACTTCTCTTATACCATAATTGTATGATATGAAGAGGTGAGAGAAAGAATCACCATATGAGTTTTTCTTGAGATTTTTAGGAGCCTTAATACAAATTCCTAGAGATCATAGACCTAATGACTATGAATGCATTGATTTATTTTGTGAACTTTATGAACCGGGGCTAAGTTCTTTACCAAAAGAAATGAAACCTACTAATTTGGCCCAAGTCATTCAGTGGATAGAAATTGTAGAATCAGCCAAGAATGTATCTACACAAAATGAAGATAATGCTTGCTCTTTTGAAGAAAGTTCAATAAATGCAGAGGAATTTGAGGGGCAACATGAGGAAGGATTGTGTGAGACACCCATTGTGTTTTCTAATCCTAGTTGTAATGCTCATGTAACTGAGATTTTATTACAGACCAGTGATTGTGATTTCAGAGGTAATGATTGTAACACTGAGGATAGAACTAAGTTTTTCTTTTTACCAAAGTTGTATGGAAATGTAGAACCTCATGTTCTTACTTGTTTCCAAGTGAAGGAACAACTGTCAGATGACAAATGTTTAAAGTATACTCCAGGTATACTAGCAGTGGAACAAGCTTATTGTATAAACGTTGAGGTATTTGAGGACAATGAAGTGTGTGATCAAAATAATAATACTGAAGACAACCAATATATTGATGAATATATCAGTACTATGAATTTTCCAGACTGATTATGTGAAGTTGAGTTGGATGTGTTGTTACCTTCTGACATTGATGTTGCCAGTGAAAATTTTTTAGCTTATAATGAAGGTGACATTGATATTGCTGGTGAAAAATTTTCAACTTATAATGAAGGTGACATTGACATTGCCGTTGAAAATTTTTCAGCTTATAATGAAGGTGACATTGATATTGCCGGTGAAAAGTTTTCAGCTTATAATGAAGGTGACATTGATATTGTCGATGAAAAATTTTCAGCTTATAATAAAGGTGACATTGATATTGTCGGTGAAAAGGTTTCAGCTTATAATGAAGGTGACATTGATATTGCCAGTGAAAATTTTTCAACTTGTGCCGAAATTTTCACTTATAAATTAACACATACAACAAGTGGTGTTGAGTACAAGGAGGCCAATACATATTGCTCTTTCCTTTTTGACCAAGTTGAAATTGATGTATTTGACTCTGTCTTTGAGAGTTTTCATTTGAGAATAAATGAAGAAGTACAAGGGAAGATGTATATTGAGAGGCCTAAGATGAATGTGTTTGCACATTCCCTAGAGAATGATATAGCTAGTACTACTGACTTTTATAATGCCAGGATGTATTCCAAATTAACAAAATTCAGAGGATGGCAACCAAACTTATATTGGAAACTCCAGGATGGGGATTCCTCGAGTTATGTATCATCTTTATTGAGTAATGGAAGTAAGGATAACATGCACACTATTTTATATGAAAAATTTTAGTTTGGTGTGCAAACTGATGATGGTGCTAGAATGTGTGATGTTGCAAACCAGATAAGTTATGAATGTTTCCACTTCCCAGCTCAATTAAGCCAACATTCTGTGAAATATGACTAGGGGCAGAGTAAGGTGAAATATTATCATGGTCATATGTTACTTTTAAAGTTTTGGAATAGGAGATTGACTGAATTGGTGTAGGGGAGTATAGGTAAACAATATGATACTTCCAGGAATATTAATTATCCCATTAGTTTTGAAGCATCAAAAAGTAAATGTTGCAGACTTCCTCTACTTCAGGTGACAGAGAATTTTTTTTTTGACAGAGGTAAACTTTGATTTTTCTGTTTGGTGACCTGGGGCTACCAAGTTTGTATGCACAAGACCAATTGACAGAGCAAGGTAAAATATCTATCAAGGTGCTTGTGTAATTCAATAATCTGGTCTGCGAAACCAGAGATTCTGGATTCTTGCTATGCCCACAGGGGGAATACATCCCCAGTCGGAGCCACTGATGGAACTTTTAAATTTCGAAGGGAGGCTAGGGTTTTAGGGTTTAAATTTACCCATGGTGTTTTGAATTATCAAATTTTGAAACCCTCATGTTATGTTTCAGCGGTGACTTACTACCAAAGGTAACCGGTCACTTAAGTGATCCGGTTAAGCCCTTTCCTTCGTGCTCTTACTGGCCCCTTTCACCCAGCCTATCAATCTTTTTTCTGCCACCTAGGCTTAAAATTTTATACCACCGAAGGTTGTACTAGTCAGTCCCACCTAAATATTCTATATGTCCTATCTGCAGTTTGGCTAACCCTCCGATCACGGGTTTTGATTTGGACCGTTTCTCGCAAACCTCGCAGGTTTTCCTATTGATGTCAATAAAGTAGTGCGAGGTCTGTGAGATGTCGCCATCTGGCATGTATGAAGGAGTGGGGTTTTTTCTCGAGGCACCAACGATGACAAGTGGTCATCTTTTCACCGGTGAAGGATTTTAATTATGGGGATAATAATAATTGTCCCTCGCAAACCTCGCACGAGCATGGTAAATGTCTCTAAAGTACTATGAGGTCTGCGAATGGGTGACACGTGGCCTGGTTCTTGAAGCGACAGGCCTAAGTGGGACCCGTTGTCCGGTTGCGACCTCTTGTTTTCATGGGTTATGATTGGCTGGAGTTTTTCAAGGCGCTGATGTGGATTTTCAACGCTTGTTTGACTCAATTTGAGTCGTCCGAATTGCCATGTTCATTCTACATCAACAGTGCAGTTTCAAAGAAAATTATTGATCCTCTATGTGGCGAGCTTTCACACTCTAAAACTTATTTCATTAATGGCGCGGGTTATTCCAGAGGATCTTCTCCTGATTTTCTCTAGCGTGCGAACGATGCCCTCCTGATAGAAACAATTATGGTAGCTACGTCAGCCACTTGTGGCTCAAATACTTATATTGCAAAAATGAAATCAATATCCCTCACACCAATTAACTCTATAAATGCTTGCTAAAGTTACCCAGTGTTATCATTGCATTTTTGAGTTGTTTTTTTTGCAGGTGGTGGCTTTTCTCCTGTATTCTGTGAAGCTATTTCTTCAATGGATAAATCTATAGGGCGCAGGAGTGCCAGAGTGGGATCTTGGAGGTCGCTAGTTGAGAAGGAGCAACCTGCTCCTAGAACACCCGAAGTTGCTACTAAAGTGCTGGCAAAAGGTCGGAGCGTTGCACATCCCCTGTTCTGATTTCATCAGATTTTGATGGTAACGGATCTGAAACTGACTCGAATTACCAGTGTTACCTGGCAACCTTGATTGAGCTCATGGGAGTGAACGAGGAGGTCCTTGCTATCAAACCAATAACTATAGTGGTACCGTGCCAAGTTGTTGGGTTTTGCACTAATGTGGTTGGAGGAAAGAGGGTGGTTTCATCTTTAACTGAGGTGCGAAATCGAAGCGGTCGCTTGTATCAGGGTCATGTGTCTACCTAGTGGTTGTTGGTGTTGGGTCTGCTGGGCAGTGTTTTTCCTGGTGTTTCATCTAGTGGATGTGGACATGCACGTGCCTAGCATGTTTTTTGTGTTTTCTCCGATTGGTTACTATGTAACCATTTTTTGATTCCTCGAATCATGCACTTTGCTATCCAATGATGAAGAATGTGAATTTGAATTTCATTTTAAATGAAATTCAATTTTGAAATTAACAATGTAGCCTAATGCTTTGTTGCTCTCCTGTCCTATAAAGGAGATTTGCTGGCTCATTGTTAAGTGTGTCGGATTTTGGATCCTAAAGGTTCTGAATATATGTGCAGTTAGTTCTTTTTACTGTAGTTTTCTTGGAAGGTTTTAGTTAATGTCTTTTTCTGGTCAATTTTCTATGGAGCAAACAAGCCTTGCTAATGTAACTACGGATATTCAAGTAATAAATGATAATCATTTGAAACAATTGCTCTCCTAATTGTGTGTCATAAGTTGTGAATGGGCCTATCAATGATATCTTCATTCACTTTCAATGGTATATTTGAATGTGTTCTTCATTTCCCTGCTTTAGCTCAATGAGTTAATGAAATTGCTTGAAAATGAGTTACAGATTTATGATTATACATTCAAGATTGCTAAGGAGTGTTGTTTTAAAAATGAAAATTAGCATGATGTAAAGCATTATGGTGATATGTCAACAATATCTGGATTACGCTTTGTATGACTCGTGCCCAATGGATGAGGCACTGGCTATTTTCTTCAAGATTACTACAGGACTGTAATTCCAAACATGCTGAACTAAGAGCTGAACACAACAAAATATTAAACCCTATCTCTCTACGAGAGGCAAATCTTACATTGAATTTTTCAATCCCGTTGCTCTAAGATACCTGTTATTATTCTTTGGTCTGCCAATACCGAGAATAATTACTATCTCATTGCATGTGTAGGGATTGTAATCTATACAAAGAGGTGTTCTTACCAGTCATAAAACATTCTTATGAACACATTTAGGTTTACCCACCTTGGTCTCACAAAGCCAAAAGTGTAGGAGATTTCAGTCTTTGGCTGGATCTTGTCAGTTGGCCACTAACCTTTGTGGTTATTTATAGTGGAGGTTGGCTACCTCTTAGAGAATTGAAAATCCTATGTGGGAAAGAAAACCAACAGCCTGGACAGAAAAATCTTGTGTGCTACAATTGCAACAAATTTGGTCACATTGTTACATTCTATTGGAACAAAAGAGGTTTTGTAAATCAGAAGAAAAACATGTAGAAGGATATCAAGGGAAAAGGAAAAGTCACTACATATGTAATAAGGTAGCAGATGTAGAAGAAATGGGTGAAGAAAAGTTCCTCTATTGAAGAAATTGTGCCAGCACTAGAACCTACTTCTGGTAATTCCTCCGAGAATTAGATTCGGGCCTTTGGCCTAGGGGGAGCTATCAAGAAAATCATTTTAACCCCCTAACTAGTAAGAAAAACCAGATGTGGATGTGTACATTAGGTGCATAGATGCTTGAAAAATGTTGTTGAAATCATTTGAGGAAAAGATATGCCATATTGAATGTCCGCAGAAGATTTGACTGTCATAGTGCACAGAAACAAAGTAACCGGATGAATTAGGGTTGAAGCATTTATTGCGACGAAAGGAGTTAGGCATGTAAGCAATAAAAATTCATTTCTACTCTTCATTTGTCACTTTGCATTTAGAGAAAATAAGTTTGGAGAGCTCTAAGGAAAACCTTGGCGATTTGAGGCGAGAATCAAGTGTGGAAGTGATTCAACAAACATATTGTGATCCGGCAAAAAAGGTATTTTTCAGAAAACTTTGTGAAATTGTAATTTGGTCGAAATGAATACTCCTTTGGTAGTAGAAGTTAAGGACAAACCTCATCCTAAATTCAAATGGCACCCTCACAAGTCTCTTGAGACTGATCCGTTAGGAGCATTTTCATCTGTTTTGCATGAAGTGTTACACACATAAGATATTAGGGTTTACATTCATGCAAATATTGAAGAGCTAGGAAGTTCACAATTTATGAATTTGTATAACAATCACATAATTGGAGAAGATTTTTGTGTGAAACCGTAATACAAAACCCTAGAGAAGAAGACATTCACTCAGATTGCAAAATTTCCCATATTTGGAGAGGATGAATGGGTACGGTATATCTTAAGCAGAGTGCATGCATAATTCATGTGGCTAAACATACCATTCAAGATAACAAGAGAAGCCATAAGTGTTGTTACAGGTTTTTGTTCCTCTAGTGAATTTCCCGTTCTTAAGTCCATAAAGAATCAAACAGTTACTAACGCAACCAGTTCTCAATATGATAAAAGGGCAATGAAAATTGATGACATTGCTAATATAGAGGTTCAATTTGCTTCCATGGTGATTGGGTATAAGATCTATCACTCCAATCGAGACAATTTTGTGTCTGGTATAGCAATTTATGTCACCTACCAGATGGTGAAAGAAAATGTAGAGTATGATCTATGTGAACTGTTGAGGAGTCAATTGATGGAAAACCTTGTGAAGATTAAGAAAGATAAGAAAAACTCTTTCAAATATGGAAATTTTCTTTTATGCCTATTCTTCTATTTCATGAGTGAAGTTCGAGGAGTTGGAGAGGTTCATGGCAAAAGGACAAGCTAGTAGCCACTCAGATTAAAGATTTGTTGTACAATTTTGTAGACACCAAAACAAGGAATGCAGTTATGTGGGGATACTTTAAAAAAAATTAGACTATATATGATGCAAGATAGAGAGAGGATTCCTACCTCCATTGTAGAGAAGTACAAAGACTTAATATGCTTTATGGTAGATGTTGATCAGTGTATGATGGACATTGTTGATCCTAGAACAATTTGGATCATGCTTATGGGATATGAAGTTGAAGAGAAAGTTTTGGATATGTATGCTCAACACTTGATAAGCAAACCTTTGGATCCGACAGAAGAGAAGTTCGGTACCTATGCAGAGAAGGACACATAGGTGCATAATGAGCTCTGAAAACCTGTGATAACCAAAAGAGTTAGAAAAGAGGTGGAAGTTCTTGCAAAAAGTGTGGGAGTATCTACAAAGAAATTAAAAGAAGCAAGAAAGAAAATGGAAGAAGTTGAAGTAGAAAATAAAGCAGCTAAGGAGGCAGCAAAAGCTCAATCAGCTGGTCCAGCAGCATCATCTGCTCAAGCTAGATCAACCAGAAGCTCTACATCCCATTCAGCCCCTGCAGCTCAATCAATCCCCGTGAAAACTAAATCTAAGGGATCCGGTAAAGATGGAAAGAGGAAGAAAGATAAGAGAAAAAAGGTCTATATAGAAGTCTCTGAGGATGAAGAGACAGAGTCTAATGAAGGAGTTAAAGAAATCACATCAAGGCACCAAGGTAGCAACAGTAACAAAAGGAAAGTCTTCTAGTCGAGGTGACCAAGCAAAGAAAAAGGTAAAAACTGACAAACATGGCATGTCAGTAGGAGTAGTTGAAAAAGCTATAGTCAAGGATGGAAATCTAAAACCACTTTGTGAATGGTATGAATCTTTTTGTGAATCTGATAAAAGAATTATTGAAGAGGCAACTGTAAAGCATATGAATATTTTCAATAAAGTGTTGATTGAAATAATGTCAAATCTACCTAAAATCCTATATGGCATT
The DNA here is from genome assembly GCA_007115665.2 of Sequoiadendron giganteum. Classification (NCBI taxonomy): domain Eukaryota; kingdom Viridiplantae; phylum Streptophyta; class Pinopsida; order Cupressales; family Cupressaceae; genus Sequoiadendron; species Sequoiadendron giganteum. The sequence goes on along the minus strand of CM021101.1, from coordinate 55,208,459 downwards.
CTAGAAATGAGGAGAGTTAATGCCAGAACTAAAGAAGAATAGATGAGAGAAAGGATCCTAGCAAAACTGTGTCCCGTAATTTCATTGGATAAAATGCAGGTGTTCCTGAAAAGAGCAAATAAATAATTCAAGAGCAAAACAAGGTTAAATAAGCTCATGTTAGGTTTCAGTGATGAAGTCGTAAAAGAAACTGAGAAAAATTTGAGGAAGGTGTTACTAAATGCCATAATTGATGTTGTTGATGAGGAAACATATGTTGTGGATGTTCCCTCTGGTCCAGAAAGAGAAGAAGAAGAAGAGAAACAAGATGGAACTGAGGATGCTCTAATTCCTCCTACATAAGTCAACATAGAAACTCCTATGGAAGTTGAAATTCCTAAAAATGCATTAGTTGAGAAAGTAGAGATCCCTGAAGACAAATTGGAACCTGCAACTAAAGAAGTAATAGCTAAAGAAAATAAAATTGAGATTATTGGTCTGACTGAAGAGAAGAAAGTCAAAGCAAGAGACACTGCAGATGTAGTGAAGAAATTTCGAATAGAATAGAAAGAAGAATTGGATCCAGAATTGATTGAAGGTCCCATTGACCTGTCCACTCTAAGTCCAATCCAGAAGATGAAGGTAGCTTCATTTGCTCAAGCCCAAGTTAGAGAAGAGATATTAAAGTCACACATTGAAGATAGTGAACTGCTAAATCTTGCATCTGGAGTATTGGAGAAGATAATACCTTCTTATGTGAAAGATCAGACTAGTTCCTCTTCTAGTGAATTGAAAAGTCTTATCAACTCGGTTAGTACTCACTTTGATTCACTAGAAAAATTTGCTATGGTGAAAGTGCAAAAAGAGTTTGATGCTAAAAGGTTTAATGGATTGAAAAAGATGATTGTCAAAGATAAAATATTTCTAGCTACTTGTGTGAAGAATGTACAGAATGCTTTGTTAGAAGGTGGAAAATTTACAAAGCATGTTTGTGTTTTTCAAAGTTTACTAAAGCAAATGAGAAAAAGGTTAAGGATCTGGAAAATTAGTTGAGTACTATTTTTGAGGCATTTGATCCTTTAACTGGTGGTATTGGAAAAGCTGAAGGTGAAGTGATGTCCCTACTTGATAAGATAAAAGGAATCAAGCATGAGAATGATAATATTGCTGCTAGAGCATGTGAGCTTAGAGGCATAATTTGCCCAAAAATTGACATATTGTCAAGTGCTTTAAAAGAAGGAGGAGAATCTATGGCAGTTGGTGACCCGACCAATTTGGAATCTGCAGAGACACAATATTATCTAATCTGTGGTATATCACAATTCTGGAAAGCCTCAAAAGAGTTTGGGACGAAAATTTGATCCAGCTGAAGAAAGATTTTGCAAACATTTTTCAGCTTATGTAAGTTAAAGAAGCCTTTTTGCATAATATTTTTGATCCATTTTTGGTATTTTGTTCCATGCCTTTGCCATTGATGTCAAAGGGGGAGAGTAGTAGAGTGAAAAATGCATAAACATCTCAGGGGAAGAGTCACGTTTTGAAATTTTGGAGTTGGCAGCATGCAGTCTATCTTGGTAACGATCTAACACTTAGCCATTTTTCACTAAATGTTGCCATCAATGCCAAAGGGGGAGATTGTTGGCAAGAGACACTTCTAGTATCACTTGGTGTTGTCATTGATGGAAACCCTAATCATTGAATAGGTATGCACATGATCATTCGATCATACCAGCAAACAGATTGGAGATTGACAATGAAGAACAGTGTATCTGGTAACACAGTGTTCATTGATTTGTATGAAGATTTCATGTTATTATATTGTGTTGTGCATCTCAGGAAATATTTTTTGGTATATTATCTCTGCTATTACTGAAGTGCAGTGGCTCATATTGATTTTTATGGAAGTTAGAAGATCTCGTTGACTTATTCTTAGTTCTCTTGTATTAGAGCCGACTTCATGAATGTATTATATCACGGATGTATGAGAAGTAATTAGTTAAGTATTTTCATGTTTGTACATCTTTGTTTTGGTCCTAGCCAAGTTGTGGCCGACTATTGTGGATACGCACTACATATTACTCATGATTTGAGCTTAAAGTTGTAATTATTTTTGTGTTCCATTGAAGCCAACAAAGTGTAATTGAATTCTATGTTGCAGATATATATAGAAGTTTGTCTGTATCATTTTGGATGATGTATGAAGTGTGTATTGATGTGAATTGTGAATTAGAGCAAAGCAGAAGAGTGATAACGTGTAGTTTCACTTGTGCATAGAGAATTTGTATTGCGAGTGTGAGCAAAATAGAGCAGAAGTGCAAAATCAGTCTGTAGGACAAAATATTGAATATTGTGCCTAACTGGAACTGTAATCAAGAATTTTTAGATGCTAATTTTCTCAGTTCAAACTCTCGGATGGTTTTAATCTGATTTTCTTTGTAAGGTAGTGAGCCTTCCCTTTGAGCAATGAACTCTAGGTAGTGCACTTGAATGCAAGTGCATTCCCCTTATTGTAATCTTCATTTGAGTATACTCAGATCATAATTGTGGATTGGCCATCCACCTTGGTTTTTCCCCTAACAAGGTTTCCACGTAAAAATCTTGGTGTTATGGTGTTGTGTTTATTTTCATGTTTATGCACTATGGTTTAAAGTTGTTAATGCTTTGAAGATAAAGGTTAATAAAGTTAGTTTTTGTACAACACTGATTCACCCACCCTCTCAATGTAGCTTGTTTCCAACAATTTTCTCATTTCAAAAGCAGATAATGCACCATACAACTGATCTCTAGACTATTTCCTTAAATCTTGAACCTCCTCAATAGCATAAACTTTATGACTATAATATTTGGGAAGAGTTCTCAATACCTTCTTTACCACTTCTTCTTCTAGATTTCCACTGACCTCTGATGGAATTGACAACTTCATCCACATTTTGCATGTAGCTTGTAATGTTTTCATCTTCAGACATTTGTAGGTTCTCAAATGTGATCTTTAGATTCTACATCTTAGCTTGTTTGACCTTATCATCTCCTTCATTTAAATACTTTCCAATTTTGTTTAGATCTCTCTAGTAGATTTCAAACTCATAACTCTCACAAGTTCATTGTTAGAAAGACAACTTAAAAGAGCATACCTTGATTTACCATTGTTCTCATAGGCTTTGATATCATCACCAATTTTTGGACCACTAGTAGGCATAGTATATCTAGTCTCAACAAACTTCCAAACTCCAAATCCAAGAGATATGAAGAAACCTTCAATCCTTGTCTTCCAAAATCCATGGTTTAATCCATCAAACAAAGGAGCATCTCTCTTGTGTGTCATCCCAAATCTACCTCAAGCAGTTAACCTTTCTTCCAAGGAACCTTCCTCTCTTACCAACTGTTGAATACACACATAACAACTGAGAGGGGGGGTGAATCAGTTGTACATTAAAACATCTATAACTATAATAAACATTCATATCCACATCAACTTAATTAACACTTAATTTGTTTAGAATGATTTAGCATGAAATAAAATAACATAAATTGAAATGCATCAATGCCATGCACAATAGAACACTAGATTTACTTGGAAAATCCAAGAAGTGAAAAACCACGGTGAGGATTAGATCACAATATAAGTAATTGCAACACCAAATACAAAAGGATCACTATCGAAGGGCTCACTGTCCAAAAGAAAGAAGGGCTCACAGACAGATTACAAAAAAGAAGAAAAAAGAATGTTGTAGTGAGAAATCTATCTCAATGCAACAAACTATTCCACCATGGCATCAACAACACATTTGCAGCCTCTTTGAATATTGTAGAAACCTTCTTCTCACTAGTTCTAGTAGTCTAACCCATTAATCTTGCACTACAATTCACAAATTCATACTTCTTAACTCTGCAATTCACATCACACTCTACCACTTACAACTTTCCATCAACACAACATTTATATGACCTTCTTCAACCTTGAAAACATTCTCCAAGGTTGGCTATGCATCTCAACCATACAAATTCAAATTAGGTTTGCACTAAGCATTCCCACCATGGAAAGGAATCAAAGTGGACCACTCCACTTCTTAACTCAAACATAAATCATACATATACACCAGTCGCGCTTCCACAATTAGTGTAAACACCCAAGGTCAGTCGAACATGTGTAAACACCATTAACATTTAAGTACACACTTCCTCAAATCCAAATATGACTCATAGACCACACACAACACATGAACACAATCTGAAATATTCCATAAACATCCGAAATCCAACAAATTCCTTCGCAACAACTTTCACTTGAAGAATGTACACATCTAGTACACTCAGACAACCTTCCATATACTGTAACTAAAGAAATCAACTTGTGGAGCACCAATCCATGAACAACTTCAACTGAAGGTAGATATGAACCTTATCAACACACTTCTAGAACCACAAGACCAGAAACCAAACTACAGGGAAATGTGGAGCAAAACCATTTCTCCCAGACAACACTGTAACACAGCTCACACACTGGTGAACACAACTTCTTTTGCACAATGATCCAAACCAATAATTTTGGATATAAAACCTCTCAATTCCTTTAACCAACATATTTGAACTACACAAGTAGATCTTCGACGCAAAAGAAATGTGGAGCAAAACTAGAACACCACTTTGTACATCAGAACACCTTTGCAGCACACTATTTCCTCTTTTATTCATTTTTTTTCAAAAGCACTTGAAAATCAAACACCAGAGACATATACTCATCATCTTCAACACTTCCTCATCACCACCAAACCAACTGCAACATAGCTATATATCCACAAACAAAAGCTTATCAAAGCAACACTAGAGGTTGACACCAATAACACTTACTAATGACAGCATAATGAAACTAATCAAAACATCATCATTACTTCTTAACAATCATTAGTCATCAATGACAACACAAGCATAAGTCTGTTGACATCAATGACAACACTAACTACTTATACTTGAAACACCTATGGGGAATAGATTGAAATGTATTATGGTCCAACCAGCTAACTTTCCCTTTTGTCATGGTGTTGAAAGTTTGAAACACATATTTTGGGATTGTTTACATGTTAAAAAACAATGGTATGTTGTGTTCAGAGATTTCTCTATGATTTTTAACCACAAATTGAACTAGAAAGAAGTTATTTTTGGCTTTGGTATGCAAAATGGTGTGATTACTAATTCTATCCGACATGTGGTTTTAAATTATATATGGAAGAATTTAGATACATGTTGTGATGTTTTCTAATAACTATTATTAGATAACTAGTACTCTAAGACTTTACTCTAACATATGTCTTCAGGTGGCTTTTCTTTTTACGTAGATCCAAGTCCTATGCAAGAAGAATAAGAATGTCAAACAATAGCTACATCTGACTAAAAAACAAGTTATGAACTTTTAGCTTGATAATAAGCTCAACCGTTGTAAAAATGTTGTACAACTCACGTAACTTTGCCTATTTTTTGTAAAATTGTTGGACAGATCATGTAATTTTGTCTATTGTGTTGCCTTGATGTTTAGATTTTTGGTTGACGTTGTTGCCTTTCTGATTAGTTACTATGTTCTTCAACTACTTTTGATAACTTCATCTTTGTAATTTTTTATTTCTTTATTCAATATAAAAAAAAACTGAATATTATAAACATAAGTGCTATATCAACAATTGAACCTGTACAACTACTGACCTTCTCCTCTAAAGAGTCAATTAATGATTAATAATCTGAAATATTTATCTGAAGAATTCATCAAGAATCTTTTTCGCCTATGTATCTGAAAATTTTAAGGCATCCCTTCTCACAGAACTATGACCATGCTGTCGTTCCGGACATAGTAATGGCACTTGCCTCTGTGCCGTCGACAATACGTCTGCAGGAGTATAAGACGTAGATCTGAGCTCCAAACGTACCACTTACTACGTACTATTCCGATTCCCGTATCATTTTACTTTCGTGAAGAATTAACTCAAAGTCATGTTTTGGACAGTACCAGTAGTGTAGTAATTGAGATCGCATGTGAAAATCGAATTCGGAAAAGGAATCCCTGGTCAAGAAATGCAAAATCCATTAATAAAACGTCATTTCAAACCTCAAACGTTTACAAAAAGTTAATACAAAACTACTATACTTCCTACTAATTTTTGTAATAACTTTGCCAGCGATAAGAATTTTGAAAGTACAAAATGCCACTTATGCAAGTGCTATTCAACTAACTTATAACCACTACTTTCTCTTGGGGAATGGGCCCGTTTACATCCATCTAATGTTTGAAAATTACTGTTATTTTTTATAGTCAATCATATGGTTAATAATTAATTTTTAATAAATAATTTTAGTTAAAAAGTTTATATGTTGATTTTTGAAGATAAATGTTTATTTAAATTGAATTTTTTTAAACATTTAATTGATAGTAATAATTGATTCAGAAATTCTCATCACATTTGTTATAGATAAAAAATATTAAATAGATAATGTGTTATTATTTATTTTATTTTATATATTGTATTAAGTTAAACATAATAATTGCATGATATATAAAGACATCAAAATTTTAACATATGAAATTATTAAAAATTAATATAAGTATATAATATTTATTACATTTTTGAAAGTATAAACAAAACAAAAGAACTATCAAAATAATAAATTGTAGTTTTTGAAAAGTAAAATTAAAATTTACTTACAAAAATAAAATAATTGTAATAGGGGAAAGGGCCCAATAATGAAGCACCTTAACTTTCAAGAGCGACATGAACTTGTATGTGTCATGGAGCCAAACAAAACATATATCTGCCATGTATGCAATGAGGTGGATGGTTAAAAAAAATTGTTTATAGACTTGTCTAACTCATCATACATGTGGAAGAGGACAACAAGTAAACACTCTTATTTTCCCCCTCAGAGTTATGGTTGATTGAAGGTGGTGCACATGGACCCCTAGTGTTAGACCATTGATCAAGGATGTATTCCCACTACATGAAAATTTATACATTTCAATCAAACACCAACACATTTATCCATCATCACTCCACACTCAACTCCCATGCCTCTACATTTAGTAAGTATACTTATGTTCATGCATGTGTAATCACATGTAGATATAAAGTGGTGTTGCCTTCAATGTCATAGTATGCAACATTAAACATGAAACAACACTCCACTACTAAGACGTCTTCTTTCCAACAAATTGTTGTATTTTGCACCTATAATTATTCGTTGCAACTCTCATTTGCCCATAGCTTCAAAGGGATTCAATGGAGAGATTATGGATGTTTACGTGAAGAGAATAGTGAGATATTTTGGAGGATTATTCAATGGTCGTGTTCAATGCTCTTGCCTATCTAGCTTGGAATGGAAGATGGGGTCTTCATGCCTCACTAAGACAATGAATCAAATGGTTTTATTTTTATTTTTAGGTGTTTCTATTAGAGTCACTCAAGGACTCAAGCGTTCAGGATCACCTACAAAAACCAAAAACAACCCTCTACAACAGGGAAAAGCAAGAACATAGATTTACAATAATGTCCATGTAAGATATGGCCAATATGCAATAATCAAGATTGCAATGATATATTGGACTTACAACTTAACTAAATTGTTCAGGATGTACAAATGATGCCTTAATTATAAAGGCAAAATGTAGGATAGGATTAGACAAGATCTTGAAGTCACACCCCAAATTTTTGATTTGTAATTACTTTTAGCTTCTATGTTACATATTTGCTTTTGACATGAATAGATGATTTTACTTTAGTTTATGATTAGATGAAATTATAATGCAATGTAAAATGTTTTGAATGTAATGATCATGATATTGAGGTTATTAACGAACTAACCATTGTTATGGCTTTCTAAGTTGAATGCAAAACAAATTTTATCCTCCTAGATGGAGAGGGGGAGTATCACCGGAGATAAGAGTATAAAAACTGGTAAACAAACAAGTAAATGTCATTTTGAGTCGATCACACACTCACATAGGTTTTGCATCAAAGCTCGAGTAATTTGTCAAGTTCTACCCTATGTTGTTAAAGAGTTAATACTTGTGTCGTTAGGTCGTGAAAATGGGTTAAAATTATGTTTGTTCTTTAGCCTCGTTTCAAATATTGATCATGAGGTGATATTATGGTTTTATTATCATCCTTATGATTTACCTTTTATTGTTAAAGGTTTCTTTGATTATTATTCAAATGAATTATTAAAAATACATACATATATAAATATATGAGAGTATTAATATAAATATATACATATATATATATATATGCATGTGAACCATAGGAAATAGGGTGCTCCACCTTGTAGGAGATGAAATAGACAAGGGGGGACCTCCTATTTCACTCTTAGTTAATTCAAGGAAACCCTAGAGATCTCAACCTAATGATTCAATTAGGAAAGGAGATTTCTACAAGGTCTCCTTAGGTGTGATTAAAGAGGGGGTTCACCACTAAGAAAATGCTTAGAAAGAAGAAAATGAATGCAATATGTAAATCTAGCTATGTAACCTAGAAAATGAACTTGAAATCAGACTAAAAAATTGAGTCTAAACAAAGAAGTACCTGGAAGACTGAAATGCCCGAAACAAGGTTTGTAGTCCTAAAATTATGACTTTTGATGTGAATTGGGACTTATACACCAGACTGGGTGATTTAGTCCTAATTTAGGGTTTTGAGTTGAATCTGGAATCTAAAACTAATAAACCAGGATCTACAAAAAATTGTTGAAAAGTGGTGTAATAGGACTCATATGCCCAAGGTAGCGATTTAGTTCCAGTATTTTTGCTTCACTGAAACCTTTGTAATCCTCTAGTGACCTTTTGTAGCTTCTCTCCCATCTGATCTTTGAGTTTGAAAGTTTGAATTTTGGCATGTCGGTGACTTTTCGTGAAGTTAACAACTTCTTAACAACTATGACAACTTTCTTCAATCTTACAACTTTGTCTTCAAAGGATTTTCCAATCTCAAAACACCTCTAGATCTGCAATCACACATATAGAGGGAGAAAATTATTGATTTTTTAGTTGATAGGGGTTTGCCTTGGTCAAACCTCATTTTGGTAATCAAACCTTGAAATGAAATGAAATAGAATGAAGGAATGATGAATGAACTTGATATGCAATGTTGCAACTCATCGAACCCTTGTAATAGATGTTGCAATCTTATGTGAAATGGCTAGCATGAATATAGATCTTGAATCTTGATTGAATGCTTAAAATTTTATCTTGAATGGTTTCTTGAATCATGAAAACCTACATCACAAATGTTAGCTCTAAAACACACATGATGCATGATGACTTTGACATGATTCTTGAATCTTGAATGCTGCTCCAAATCAACTCTTGAATGCTCTTGATCTCATAAAATTTTTATAGGAATGCTTGCATAAAAATTCTAGGAGAAAATAGGTGAAATAACCTTGTATTTATACTTGTTTATGCCAAATTTCTCGAAATTGGAACACTAAAAGTTGACATCAAATCTAGGAGAATAAAATCTTTCCAAGAATTGAATTCAAAATAGGTCCAAGATAAAGTGGGACTCATACGCCAGTTGGAGTGTATGAGTCCCAGTAGCCTAAGCTTGCGACAAAAATTTAAAGAAATGTTAAGTTCAATGCAATATTCAAGATTAGGCCCTAAAACCTAAGTGGGACCCATACACTCAAGGTGGAGTATGAGTCATAAATCACTAGATCTAGAACACACAACCCAAAATCATGAATTATGATTGATCATTAGTTATCTTTCAGGATTATCCTCAGAGAACTGCATTAAATAAGGCTTGTGGATGCAAAATAGGACCCAATAAGGCATAAAGAAGCCCAATTTTAACAAGGAGTGCCCAAACAAGTGTGAAAATGTAAAGGGATACATTTTTCTACACTACATTTAAGACCCACTTTAGTGAGAGGAGGAACTTGCCTCAAACTCACACTAAAGTAGATAAACTTACATCAAGAAGGGTCTAAGTGTACCAATGCTAGTGAGATAGGATGACAATGATCAAGAGGGTTGTGCAAGCCCCCAAGATCAAGAACAAAAGAACACGCATGTGAATAATATAAGGAGCAACAACAAGGCACAAGCATACACTGTCAAAGACATAAGAAGCAAGAAAAACAAAAAGAAGGGTGGATCAAGCCTTGAAATTTTTTCCAATGCGATGTGGATCAAAATCTAAGATTTTTTCCAAAAAACATTTACAAGTGGAACGTGATGTCCACTATGCAAACCAGATTCACACTCACAAGGGCTAGTGAAACCTCAGGTCATCCACTAGGCAAGCCCCCGGACAGGTGAGACACATATGCATGTGACCGATATGCGCTCACACAAACAAGCAAGTCGCTATGGGAAAGTCATGCCTAAGTTTGGATCCCATATGTTAACCATAACAAAGTTATACCTCATGATAACTTTGATAAGGTGCCACACAACACGAACAAAAAGAATCATGAGGCAAGCAAAAATTTGTATGCTTGACACCCATGAACAAATAGGATGGCTCCACAGGCACTCAAAGTGTGTTATCCAAGGTGGCCATATAAAAAAAATTGTAAATGTAAAATAGTGTAAGGTACGTTCAAAGGATTTTTTCTTAGTTCATGTAAGGTCTTAACTTAAAGAACATTGCTCCTAATATCTCCAAGAGAGTACTAATCGAAGAATAGAAGATTTACAACTTAGGGGATGCAGTGTGTCTCATCAAGCCACTAAGAGGAATATAATATGCTAATAGAGATCATGCTCTTGAAGGACATCACACCCAATGTCACCACAAAGATAAATATGCATCACATGAAGTAAGAAGACTACATAATGAAACATGAGTTGTAAAATGAAAAAGACTAAAGCCAATGTATGCCCCCACTTTGAAGAAATTGCTAAACACCGTGTTGTGAGAAATTACTTTTAAGTAGCGAATGATAAATGCTAACAATAAAGAGGACATGAGAGCTTATTTAGAAATCCCTATGCCAAGTCATATATTTCCAAATGAAGCTACGTCGTGAAAAAGGGTTTCCCCCAAAATGAAATCCCAAAATTTTACATAAGGGATCAGAAGATTCGGGGTTAGTATGTCTTTTTTACAATATTTTTAAAGAGCTCAGAACTTTCATCATTCCCTAAATACGCATCGAACAAGAAGAATGACACAAAGAGAGTGAAAACAAAGAAAAATCTTTTGGGTCAACATGAAAGAGACCTAAATGTCTTGATGCCTTGCATCATCCCTAAAAGGAAAACACAAGACAAAGAAAATATAAAGGAAAAGCTTTTGGGTCGAAATGGAAGAGACCTCAATGCCTCAATGCCTTGCATCATCGATAAAAAGAAAACACAAGACAAAGAAAAAGATAAAGGAAAATATTTTGGGTCAATATGGAAGAGACCAAAATGTCTCGATGCCTTGCGTCATCCCCAAAAGGAAAACACGAGACATAAAAAGATAAAGGAAAATCTTTTGGGTCAACATGGAAGAGACATAAATGTCTCAATTTCTTGTGTCATCCCTAAAAGGAAAACACAAGACAAAGAGAAGATAAAAGATTTATGAAATAAAGAAGAATGTAGATACAAATAGAGGAACACCACAAAGAGAGAGATACGCTAAACAAAATGGTACAGGGAGATCACATTATGCACATGCAATCATACACATAACATGAAAAAAAAAGAGACAAGACTAGTAAGGAACATGTGAGTCAACCTATAGCAGGTTGGCTACACCCCAATCTTGTTCATCGTATACGGAAGGCGAAAAACTAGCCAAAGGGACAACAATAAGTTTCAAACTAGGAGAAGCACCAAGTTCAACACACTTCTTAGGAGAATCATCATTTAAGCTCATAGAAGAGGAAAAAAATGTATTCAATTTATTATGCACTTCTTCATCAATTTTGGTAATCTAATCATCGCCCAAGTTAATCACAACAAGAGGCCGAATGATAATGTCTAAAGAGGGATTTAGCTCTTGTTGTGATTGCGATATAGGATCTTTTTGTTGTGGCAAAGAGGGAGAATCCTCATGTATTGCTTCAGTTAATCTTGGATGTTGATTTTATTTGTTATTCTCTTCATTCAACCTTTGAGCAATAGCACAATGTCTATTCTTATGCTCTCTAGCATTTCTATTTCTTTTAGCACAATTTTCAATTTGTGTTTGTGTAGGAGGGAGTTTATCAACCATAGGTTTTTTTTTTTCCTCTAGAGGAGGAACAAAAGGAACCATGGGAGGCTCTTCAACCACTTTATTTTTAGCTTTGTAAATTTGCTTTATCTTAGGAGGCACGACATGATTGTTTTGGTTATCTCTTGGTCATTTGTAGGATATAGGAAAAGGATTTGTCTTAGGTTGGTCTTGGTTATTTGGAATGGTTTGTGGTTCAATCATGGTTTCGTCAAGGATAGGAGGCTCAATCATCGATCGAGAAATGTTTCGAAGGGATAACTCTATTATATGTTTTGCCTTGATAGGATTTTAAAAATAAATCTTCACGAGGTTTAATAGGCTCCATAGGCTCGAGCTGAAATAAATCCAATGAAAAGTTCCCACAGGAAGACATAGGATTAAAGTTATTATGGTGCACAATAAAGATTTCATTGTCAAAGGGAAAATTTAAACATTTATGCACAACCAATGGGACAACTTCCATGGAGTGTAGCCATGGATAACCAAGCTTTACATGGAATTGATTTGACATTGGGATGATGGAGAATGAGACATCTAATTGCTTCGGTCCAACTTTTAAAGGAAGGATGATCGAACCCATCATAGGGTGAGCAAAACTATTATGCATTTTTATCCATGCTTTTGGTTTTTCATATGTATCTTGATAGAGTTTATGCACAAGTAAGAATTCTTTAGTGATCACATTCTCTCCACAAACAAGATCAATTGATATCCCATTAGTGGGCTTATCATTGATTCAGTTGGCTATGTAAAGAGGACCATCGGGTGTGTTTCTAATTATATCTTTGGATGAGAAAGCAATTTCAAGAGGTATTTTAGTTCAGCCCTTATGAGGTTGAGTTTCGATCAATCCAACCATATTATCCATAAGACCTTGTTCAACAATATCCATTTTGTCATCATTCATGTCAATATTCATCACATCATTCTTCTTAGTTTCACTAGCTTTGACAAATGAAATATTATGATTTGGCATGGGGTTGGTAAAGATTTCCAAGTTTTGGTTGGGAGGGGAAACAAACTTATTTCCTTGATCATTAACACCTCCAATTCGAAGTCGATTAGAATCAATGAGGTTTTGCACAAGATGTTTAAGATGCTTACAATGTTTTGTATCATGTGCATTTTGTTGGTGATAATAACAATAGGAATTTTATCTTAAGCTCGACTATAATGGCTTAGTAGGGTCAGGAGTTCTTACCAGAGGTAAGGAGAATATTTTTTGCTCTAGAAGTTGTAACATAGTGTTATGGAGGGTATCAGGTAAGGGAGTAAATTTTCTAGCCGGATCCCCAAATGTAAAAGGATTTGTGTTCTTTGTAGCAACCACTTGGGTATCAACATGTTGGGTTGGTTGAGGGGGATTTAGTTGAAGAAAGAATTTATTTTGTTTCCTCAAAGGTTGGTAATTGTTTTAATTTGTAGATTCAAACTTTTCAGGATGGCCAGAGGTGGGTTTTGTTTCACAAATACTAATTGAGTTTTGATAATCACAAAGGGCAGTACACAAGTGTACAAAGGAAGGAAACTTAATCATGCCAAGCTTATCTTGTATCTTAGTTTCTAAGTTTTCAATGAACATCTGTTGAAGGTGAGGATTAGGAATATTTACGTTGATTTGGAAAAAGCATTTGGTAGCTTGAAATGAAGTTAGTAACCTTTTCATTATCCTTTTTCTTACTTCTCATCAAATCAACTAATGTCATCTTAGGAGTCATGTGCACGTGGAAATGGTTAATGAAGGACTCAAAATGTTCATTAAATGAATGAACTGACTTATTCAGTAATGAGGAAAACTAAATTCTAAAGCGATATATTTCAAGGACCTAGGGAAAAGCTTAGCCAAGAGCTTATCCTCAAGAATGAAATCACTACATAAGGTGGTATAAGCAGAAACATGGTTAGAAGGATCTCCTTTCCCTCCATATTCTCAAACCTAGGAATCTCTATACCTTATGGTATTAGTGTTCTTAATATCTCCAAGGATAAGGGATTGCTTTTAACATAGTATGATGGTTGGCCATTTTGATTTTGGTTTATGGTGGAAATTTTCTTTTGAAGGGATGAAATATTT
>CM021101.1:55019976-55194112 GCA_007115665.2 Sequoiadendron giganteum | reverse complement strand
TATTAAATGTCGAGATTCTCCTTAGAAAAATGTAATTTACTAGGCTTGTGGAAGCAAAATTAGACCAATTAAGGCATGAATAAGCCAAATTTCAAGAGGGAGGACCTAAAAAAGTGTGAAAATGTAAAGACATACCTTTTTCTACACTACATTTAGCCCCCACTTTAGTGAAAGGATGGCCTTTCATCAAACTCACACTAAAGTAGATAAATAAGCATGAAGAGGGGTTCAAGTGTACCAATGCTAGTGAGATAGGATGACAATGATCAAGAGGGTTGTGCAAGCCCCTAGGATCAAGATCCTATGGAAAACCAACATAAGCACAAAAGAACACACATGCAAATGGTGTACGAAACAACAACAATATACAAAACATACATTGTTAAAGACATAAAAAAGAAAAATAAAATAAAAGGGTGGATCAAGCCTCGACAATCTGTCCAATGCGATGTGGACCAAGTCTAAGTTGTTTGTCCAAAAGAAAAACACGCTCACTCTAGGGCAACGGAACTTCAGGCTATCCGTTGGGTGAGTATCCAAAAAGGGTGGCTTAGTGAGAGAGTCATGTCGGTATTTACCTGCTCTCACCACATAATGAGAAAGTCATGCCCTCACCTAGGATTCTCATCATACTAACCATACCGAAGCTATACCTCCTAATAACTTTGATAAGGTGCCACATAACATGAACATTGTGATTCATGAGGCAAACAAAACTTTGTATTCTAAACACCCGTGAACAAACAAGATGGCTCCATAAGCAAGAAAAGTGTGTTATGCAAGGTGGCCATCTAACAATTATTTTTAATAGTGTAATGGTACATTCAAATGGGTTTTTCTTAGTTAATGTAAGGTCTCAAATTCACAAACATTGTGCCTAATGTCTCCAAGAGAGGACCAATCAAAGAATAGAGGATTCACAACTTAGGGAATGCACTCTGGTTGGCATTGCCACTAAGAGGAATATAATATGCTAAGAGAGATCACACTCTTGAAGGACATCACTCCCAATTTCACCACGAAGAGAAAGGTGCATCCCATGGAGTAAGAAAACCACACAATGAAATATGAGTTGTAATTGAAATGCAAAAGAATAATGCCAATGTATGCCCCCACTTTAAAGGAATTACTAAACACCATGCTATGATAAATTACTTTAAAGTAGAAAATGATAAATGCTAATAAGACATGAGAGTTTTTTTGGAAAGCCCTATATCACACATATGTTTCCAATAAGCTACGTCATGAAAAGGGGTTTCCCCCATAGTGAAATCCCAAAATAACACATAAAGGATCCATGGATTTGGGGTTAGCGTATGTCTTTTTTATAATGTTTTGATAGAGCAACAAGGTGTCATCATTTCCCAAATAACGCATGGAATAGGAAGAATGACATAAAAAGATCGAAATCAAAGAAAGAATGTTGGGTCACTATGGAAGAGACCTAAATGTCTCTATAGACATCTAAATTTGGCCAAATTTACCCTTTTTTTATAAATATCCTTTTATCCACATTAGTTAAATAATGTTACTATTATTTAACTAATACTCCTAAAGTCTTCTAAATCTCTAAGGTATTTAGTTGAATAATTAAATACCTTACCCTTTTATCTCTTTCTTCCAAGGATTTAAATAGATAACCCACTTATTTAATTCCCTTTATGTCTCATCCACACTTAATCTTAATTCATCTCCTAATCATATTATTAGGGATATGACACATCCCTAATCCATGATTAGGATGTGTCACATCCTCCAAATTTTACAAGTTGGCTCCTAATCATCATTAGCCACCTAACCCTCTTTTAATCCTTCATCAACTAGTCTAATCAGCCCTCGTTAGTCAACTCTTCCCACATCCTAATGAAATTTTTAATTCAATTTTATTCTTCCAACACCCTTAATGGAATTTGTAATTCCATTTACAATCCCCATGTCCTTTCCAGTGGAATTTTAAATTCCATTTATTCATCCCATGCATTTCTCTTCCCCATAATATATCATAGGTCACATCAGTCACATGGGACAAGGACCTATTTTAAGAGGACCTTGTCTTATCCTCAAAGTACTTCCAATCATGTGAATTTAAAATTCACATTTATTTCTCCAACAACTTCTTCCATCCCCATGATGATAAAAAAAGACTTTCTAAAATTCCTCACTTGTCACCATCGGCCTAATATGGGGACAAGGACTTCCTTTTTGAGGAAATCTTATCCTAATCCCAAGGTACCTGCAAGTACCTCCACCTCACATGTATTTTTCCACATCATTTGTCCTCTTCACACCTCACATTCCACGTGGAAATATGTGAAGACTTGTGAGATCTCAACTCACCACAACCCTCCATCTTGTCCATGTTGGCTAAATCCTAGCCGTCAACTTTTCTTTAAATTGGACAACTTGGTCTCAAATTAGAAAAATGAGACAAGAAGGAGATCATCATGCACTCAAACAAATCAAACATTCAAGCATTCAATTAAACCATTATCACTTGCATTCATTCATCCTCCATTATTGTAGCCATTGAAGCTCTTATAGCATCCACCTACCATTCTTATCATAATACCCATTTCTATTATTGCAATCCTCATCAACTCCTTTCCATTTTGCATCCACTTTTGCATTCATTTGCCATCAAAGGAGCACAAAATCAAGCATCATCAAAGGGCCAACCAACTCATCAATCCAAGCAAGGTATAAAGTTCCTTTTTCTTTGTTGTTTTGTTTGGATTCAACTTAGGCTAATCTTGAGTGTTTGTTTGTGTTTTCTCTTTTATATATATATTTTTTTTGCAGTTTTAAGTAGGAAAATCACTTGCACATAGTCTCAACGCCTTGTTTCATCCCCAAAAGGAATACACAATACAAACAAAAAATGAAAAAGAAATGCTTACGACATAGAGAAGAATGTAGATACATATAAAGGAATGTCACAAAGAGGAAGAGATACATAAAAAAATAGTATGAGGGATCACATTACACACATGAAATCACACAAAGAAGATGTAAAGAAACAAAGTGAATAGACTAGTAGGAACATGTGCGTCAACCTATAGCATTTCGTCTGCATCCCAATCTTGTTCATTATATGCAAAAGGCAAACAACTAGCCAAATGGACAACATCAAGTGTGGTACTAGGAGCATCACAAAGTTCAACACATGGTGAGCCACTCTGTTTAGGAGGATCATCACGATTGTTATTGTCTAAGCTCATGGAAGAAGAAAATAATAAATTCAATTCATTATGCACTTTTTCATTAGTTTCAGCAATCTCATTATCGTTGTCCAAATTAAGCACAACGAGAGGTTGAATGATAATGTTCAAAGAAGGATCTAGTCCTTGTTGTGGTTGAGATATAGGATCTTTTTGTTATGTCGAAGAGGGATCAACTCATTGTGTATTACTTTAGTTGAGTTCAAATATTTATTTGGTTTGTTGTTCTCTTTGTTTAACCTTCTAGCAATAGCATGACATCTACACCTATGCTCTCGAGCATTTTTGTTTCTTTTGGTATAATTTTCAAGTTGTGTTTGTGTAGGAGCAGGTTTATGAACCATAGGTTTATTTTCATCCCTTTGAGGAGGAACTGAAGGCACCTTGGAAGGCTATTCAACCAATTTCTCTTTAGCTTTGTAAACTTGTTTGATCTTAAGAGGCACAAGGGGACTTGTTTGGTTATCTCTTGGTATTTTGTAGGAAACAGGCAAAGTATTTGTCATGATTTGGTCTTGGTTACTTAGAAGGCCTTTTGGTTCTATTATGGTTTCATCAAGGATAAGAGGCTCAATCATGGGATGAGGCATGTTGCTAAGGGATAACTTTTCTATGTGCTTTTCCTTAAAATTTTGGTAAGATTTGAAAAATAATTCTTCACAAAGTTTAATAGGTTCTATGGGTTCGAGCCAAAAGAAATCCAATGAAAAGTTCCCACAGGAAGACATAGGATTAAAGCCACTATGATGTGCAGTATAGATTTCATTGCCAGAAGGAAACTATAAAAATTTATACACAACCAATGGGATGGCTTCCATGGAGTGTGCTCATAGATAAGCAAGCTTCACACATAATTGATCTGACATCGAGATGATGGAGAATGAGAAATTTAATTGTTATGGTCCAAATTTTAAAGGAAGAGTGATCAAACCTATCGTAGGGCAAGAAAAACCATTATGTGTTTTTATCCATGCTTTCAAGTTATCATATGTATCTTGATTAAGTTCATACACAAGTAAGAATTCTTCAGTGATCACATTCTCTACACATATGGGATCAATTAATATCCCATTAGTGGGCTTGTCGTTGATTTAGTCAGCTATGTAAAGAGGACTATCAGGTGTATTTTTTATTATATATTTTTCTGAGAAAGTAATGTCAAGAGTCATTTTGGTTTGGCCCTTACAAGGTTGAATTTTGATCAATCCAACCATATTATCCATATAACTTTGTTCATTCTTATCCATGCTATCATCATTTGTGTCAACATTCATCACATAATTCTTAGTTTCACTAGTTTTGACAAATGAAATATTATGATTTGGCATGGGGTTGGTAAAGATTAGTAAGTTTTGGTTGGGAGGGGCAACAAACTTATTACCTCTATCATTGACACCACAAATTTGAATATGATTGGAATCAATGAGGTCTTGCACCATGTGTCTAAGGCGCTTACAATGTTTCATGTCATGTCCATTTTGACAGTGAAAATGACAATAGGAGTTTGGTATAAAGTTTGAAGGTAATGGCTTCATAGGATCAAGAGCTTTAATAGGAGGTAGGGAAATTAAGTTTTTTTCTAGAAGTTACAACATGGCGTTATGAAGGGTATCAGGTAAGGGATTAAATTGTCTATTCATATCCCCACATGTAAAAAGATTTGTCTTCTTTATAGAAACCACTTGGGTATCAACATGTTGGGTTGGTTGAGGGGGATTTAGTTGGAGAAATCCCTTATTTGGTTTCTTGAAAGGTTGGTAGTTATTTTCAGTTGTATATTCATACTTTTCAAGGCGGCTAGAGGTGGGTTTTGTTTCACGACTACTAACGGAGTTTTGATAATCATGAAGGGTGGTACACAAGTGTGCAAAGGAAGGAAATTTCATCATGCTAATCTTATCTTGAATCTTAGTTTGCAAGTTATCAATGAACATTCATTGAAGTTCGGGATCTAGAATCTTTATGTTAAGTTGGGAATAAATCAATTGGTATCGTGAAATCAATTGGTGACCTTTTCATCATCCTTTTCCTTACATCTCATCAAATTAGCTAATGTCATCTTAGGAGTCATATGCACTTGGAAATGGTTGAAAAAGACATCAACAAGTTCATTGAATGAGCAAATTGAGTTATTCTACAATGAGAAAAACCATTCCAAGGTGGTATCTTTCAAGGACCTAGGGAAAAGCTTAGCTAAGAGCTTATCTTCGAGGATGAAATCACTACATAAGGTGGTGTAAGTGAAAACATGGTTAGAAGGATCTCCTTTTCCTCCAATTTTCTCAAATCTAGGAATCTCTATACCTTGTGGTATTGGCGTTCTTAATATCTCCAAGGATAAGGGATTGCTTTTGAAATAGTATGAAGGTTGGCCATTTTGATTTTGGTTTATGGTGGAAATTTGTCATTGAAGGGATGAAACATTTTGCAAAAGTTGGTTAAGAATGGTGTCATTGGTTGTGTTTTGGGATGGAGGTGAATATGGTGGAGGTGTATATGTGTTCTAGGGGAAAGTTAATGGAAAACTTATGGGAGGTGAGGTTGTAGGGGATATGATGTTAGATGTCACATAAGTATAAGGATTGATAGTGGAAATACCAAAGGTATGAATGACATTGCTAGTAGGTTACATTTTTGTGGTAACTTGAGGGTTAGTGTAGGTAGGAATAGAGGCAATGGTTGTAGGGGGAGGAATTTGAGTTCCTCCTTGACTTTGAGCATTGTTCAAAGTTTAAGCACAACTAGTCTTTAAGGTAAGGTGTTTTCCAAAAATGTGAGCTAAGTTACATGCAATCTCTATTCCCTTTTCACTTTTGATCATTCGATGTATGTTATCTATGGTAGGGATAGCGGTATTGTAAATGTTTTCAGTACTCACAAGGTCTTGTAGATGTGACAATTCTTCATAGATTTGGATTATGTTTTATTGAGGGACACTAGCAACCATTATTTCAACACTTGTCACATTACTTGCAGGTCAGGTAGGCATAGGGAAAGAGTTGTCAAAGGTATGGTCCATACCTAGTGAACTAGTGTCAACAATATGAGTGAAAGAGCTAGATACCCTAAGATCCACGATGAGTGTACTATCATGGGATGACATGAGTCTTGAACTATGTATCTCTATAGTATTAGAAATAGGACACCAAGTTGTAAAGCTCATACAAGGGACAATCAACGAAGGAAAATGAATGCAAGATAAATGCAATGAAAACAATATCAATGATATGCTTTAATTCTAATTCTTATGTTTACAAATGCACTTGAAATGACACCAATTATGAAAAGATTACCTATGATAGTAATTTTGCAAACCGAAATAGTCACCTAAAGGTAACAAGCAAAAGAAAAAATAATAGGATTTCAATGGTCTAAAATGAAGACTCAGACCTAATCAGGGACTAGTACACCCAACTAGGCGTATGAGCCCTACTTAGGGTTTTTGGAAGGTTCAAATTGTGAAAAAAAGAGAGAAAACAATACTCAAGAATCTACTAAAAAAACCTATACAGGGACTAGTACGCCTAGATGGGCGTATGAGTCCCAAATAGGGTTTTTAGGACTGAATCACAAATTCTGAACTGATTTCTATGTCTCTATATTGTGTGTTCAATTGACTATTTGCAATTATAGATTTTTATGCAATTCGATTTTTATGAAAATGTGAAATAGATAATAAAATGGTCTAATATGTGATGCAATTTGAATGTAAATCTAATACTAAATGAATGAAGAATGATTCTATATGTAATTATGATGCAATACTAATGTAATTTTTTTTAATTTTCAATGAAATTAGATGATGCAACCATGCAAAAATGCAACCTATATGCACTTTTCACTAATGCAAACTTTAGGAGCCCTAAATACAATTCAACTAATGCAAATATAATGCAAAGCTAATGCAACCTATATCTAGGGCTACAATGGTCTCCAAATAAAAAATTCAAGGGTTCAAAGGTTGGGTTCACCAAAATGAAATGAAGAGAAATGGAAGAGGGTGTAGGAATCCTCAATGAAGGGATACTAACCATCTATTTGCCTCCTATTTCATTAGGAAACTAGATCCATCAATAAAGTGACTATCAACCCTTAGGTGAGTCAACTCCATTGAGGAATCTAATGGGTTCCTTATGTAATTAGATGGGGGTTCACCATTAAATAACACTTCAAAAGGGGAAATGAGAATACTTATGCAAATTCACTATGTAACCTAGGAACTTTAAAACATAATGAAATAGTGAGGTACCTGGTGAAATGAAGATGCCCAAACAAGGTTTGTAAACTTTGAAAACTAGTTTTTAGGGCTACACTAGGACTAATACGCCACACTGGGTGTACAAGTCCTCCTATAAGGTTTTTGAGGATCTTTCTAAATCTTTCAAACCCAAATATGATACTATTGAGTGCTGCTAAAAGGCCTTACCAAGAATAATACGCCAGGTTGGGCATATGAGTCCACCTGCAAGGATCAAAATGATGTTTTTGTAGCCTCTAGTGATCTTTCATAGCTTCCTTCTTGTCTAATCTGAAAGCCTCAACAATCTAAATTTTGGTTTGTATGTGAGTTTTCTTGAAGATGACAACTACTTTACAACTTTCACAATTTTTGCAATTTGGTATTCAAAGGATCTTCAAGCTCCAATTCACCTAGATCTACAAACAAACATCAAGAGGGAGAAAAAAATTGTTTTGTTAAGGAATGGGGGTTTGCCTTGGTTAAACCTCATTTTGGTAATTAAACCTTAATGAAAAATGAAACATAAATGGAAGGAATGATGAATGAACAAGTACAATGTTTTAACTCACCAAACCCTTGAAATTAAGGCTGAAAACTTGTGTGAAATGACTAGCATGATTGTGGATCTTGACTCTTGATTGAATGCTTGAAACTTTGTCTTGAACGCTTGCTTGAATCATGAAACCTACATCACAAATATTAGCTCATAATAATGCATGATGCATGAATAATTTGACATAATGCTTGTATCTTGAATGTTGCTCTAAATGCTCGATGATTTGCTCTTGAATGCTCTTAATCTCATAAACTTGCCTTAAGAATGCTCTCTTGAAAATATTAGATGAAACATAATGAAATGACCTTGTATTTATACTTGTTTATGCTGAATTTCTCAAAATTACAACACTACAAGTCGACATTCAAAAATTGAAACTAAATAAAATAAAATCCCACCAAGAATTTAAATTAAAATGGGTCGTAAGTTAAAGGGGGACTCATACACCCAATTGGTCGTATGAGTCCCAAGACCTAAAACCTAGGACACATACCTTGAAAAGTGTGATGTTTAATATGACATTTAAATTTTGAGGCCCAAACCTAGGGAGGACCCATACGCCCCGTTGAGTGTATGAGTCCCAAGATCTAGAACATAGCCAAAATGTTAAATTATGAAGTGCCATTTATTAATTGTTAGGATTTTTCTTAGAAAAATTAAAATTACTAGGCTTGTGGAAGAAAAATATGACAAATTAAGGCATGAATAAGCCAAACTTCAAGGGGCAGGACCTAAACAAGTGTGAAAATGTTAAGGGATACATTTTTCTACACTACCACAATATGCAATAATTTAATTCTAAACTTTAGTTATTTGTAAATATTTGCAATGTTGAAAAATGTCATCGTGTACATTTTCACACTTAATTTCCATGTCTTTTTAAGCCTTAATCCAAATGAAAAATATGTATTATGAGTTTCAAACTTTTCAAAATGAGTATGAACTTTAAAATGGGCCCCTATTCTAAAAAATGAATGGGTGACTGCTTTAAAGCTAAAAAATGACACTCCCTTGAATGTGGACCCAACTTATTGCACTTACCCTACTCTACATCATAAAATGAAGTATATCTACAGAAACAAAGTGTACACACTTGACATTGATCATGAGCCTTATAGTGTCTTACAACTTGACAAAAATAAAGAGAACCCCTTGAAAACACTAATGCCAACTACACAAGTAGAACTCGTGCAACAAAAAGATAAAGATAAACATATTGAGCAAATCATGAAGATATTGGAAGATGATTGGGTTTCCTTAGACTTTGAACCAAAATTCATGGGAGAATGCAAGATCGTATATAAAGACTCTAAAAGGGGAAAGGAAAAAGTGGTAATTTCAATACAAAATTTGGAAGACCCTTTGAAATCATCCACCTCAACCACTTTAGAACAAAAGACAAAAAATTATACTTGACAAACCTTGATGAAGTTGATTATCAACAACCACCGAATCGAAAAGAAATGAAAAAACTTTACGGGAGAGGTTACGATCTTATGAAACAAATTGGATATAGTGGAAAAGGAAGTGGTGCTAGAGAACAAGGTATCTGTGTCCCTATCAAGCCTAACACACAAGAAACAACTCATGGTCTTGGTTATTGTCCTTTCATTGAAATCAACCCATGAAACAAACCTTCACTTAATAGCAACAATATTACAAAAGATCCCTCTAAGATGAATTTAATAGTAGTGCATCTTGAACTAGTAAACACTAGTGGTCTTGCTTGTTATCCTTTGCAAGAAATGAAAGAAAAAAGGAAATCTTCGCTTAATGTCAATGTCATCACAAAAAATACTAATGATTTGAATTCATTAGACTTTACACCCCCAATAAAGGAGAGTACAAAATATCATAATCTAAAGAGTCTTGTGTAAGTATGATATCTTTTACTAAGCAAGAGATATCTTTGTCATAAAATAAAGGAACATTTTCTACTTTTAATCAAGAGAGTATCTCGGCGAGACTACCCAAGATTGTCTAATATCTCTCCCTTCAAGAACATGAAACAAATTCTACTACAAGAGTTCATTTTGTGAATATCATAGATTTCATGGTCATGCTACTAATGAATGTAAGGCTTTAAGTGATAAAATTCAACATCTAAAGGAGTGTGGTGATCTTCCTTATGAAAAAGTACCTAATTCCTCTAATTGATACTAATTTTCACTTTATCATGTTTCTCATCGACTCATCCTTGTCCTGCATTAAGTGGGGGCAAGGAGTTAAGTAGCATTGTCCTCATATGTCACTTGTTGTTGTCTCTTTTGGTCTAGTTGATCACCTTTCATGTACATATAAGAGAAAGCTTGGGATGTGGACGACATGCCTTAAGTTGACTCACATGTGACATACTTATTCATGATGTAGTTCGATTCATAAACATGTAGGGATTTCCGAATAACATTTCATTTCTTCTTCTAATTTAAAGAAATTGCTCACATCAATGGTGTTAGCAATCGCTTTAAAGTGGGGGCATACATTGACACTCATGTTCCATTGTGCAATTTTCTTTTTTCTTGTGATGCGTCCTTTTCTTGGTGGTGTCATTGGGTTTGATTTCCATCGAGAGTGTGACATTTCTTTGAATTGTCCTCTCTTGGAGACATTAGGTACAATATTCCCTAAGGAGAGACCTTGCATGAACTAAGAAAAATCCCTTTTAAAATTCCTCACACTATTTTACATTTACAACAATTGTTATATGGCCACCTTGCATAACACACCTTGCATGCCTATGGTGCCATCTGGTTTGTTCACAAGTCCCAAGAATATAAAGTTTTGCTTGCCTCATGAAGCTTGAAGTTCATTTGTTCATGAGCTCCAAGCATACAAAGTTTTTCTTGTCTCATGAAGCTCAAAGATCCTTATTGTGTGGTGCCATATCAAAGTTATCAAGAGGTATAGCTTTGGTATGATTGTATGGGAGCCAAACAAAGGAATGACTTCCCTTAGTCGCTCGCATTTTGTGGACACATACCGGTTGTGTGTCCTGCCCCTTTTGGATACTCACCCCGTGAATGACCTAAAGTTCTATGGCCCCATAGTGAGCATATTGTGGATACTCACCCCGTAGATGACCTAAAGTTTCGTGGCCCCAGAGTGAGTGCATCTTTGTTTAAGATGGATCCACCTATCTTATTCTTTTCTATTTTATGTCTTTGACATTGCTTGTTTGTGTATCTTGATGCTACATATTATACACCTTGTGCGTGTCCTTTTTGTGCTTATGTCAGCTTGACATAGGATCTTGGATCCTAGGGGCTTGACCACCCCCTCGATCTTTGTTATCCTAGACCATCCACATCGGTACACTTGGACCCCTCTTGAATGTCTACTTTAGTATAAGTTTGAAGCAAGTTCATCCTCTCACTAAAGTGGGAGCTAAATGTATTGTTAAAAAATGTCGTTGTGTACATTTTCACACTTAATTTGGGAATAATTAATGATAAATTGGACTTTAAGTCACCTTGATGTAGTGTTCTGAGGTGTTTTACACACCCACATTAGGTCTTGGGCCCTTTTTAAGCTAAACAAACTTAACTCTTCCCTAATTTAATGTTGTAAAGTGTATTTATTTACACCTTCACATTAAATTTAGGAGGCTTGTAAATTAAGGTGGAACTAATCTAGTGTTGCAATGTGTTTTACACATTCACATGGGATTTAGGGTCCTTCTAAGCTAAATAGACCTAATTTTTCCTTAATTTAGTGTTGTAAAGTGTATTTATTTACACTTTCACATTGGATTTTGGGCCCTCTTGTATTTATAACCTTAATATCATCATTAATAGGCCCCTATGACCCCATATTATGCATCTCAAGGCATATTTTAATCAAAAACTTGACAAAATCCATAAA
This sequence comes from Sequoiadendron giganteum, assembly GCA_007115665.2. Classification (NCBI taxonomy): domain Eukaryota; kingdom Viridiplantae; phylum Streptophyta; class Pinopsida; order Cupressales; family Cupressaceae; genus Sequoiadendron; species Sequoiadendron giganteum. The sequence goes on along the minus strand of CM021101.1, from coordinate 55,182,237 downwards.
TACGCTTAATTTACACACTCCCCAACATTTTAGCAAGCAAAATAGACCTTGTGGGACCCATTCACCACTTTGGGCAAATGAGTCCCATCTAGGTGAGATTGATTTTCCTAGGTTGGCGAATGAGTCCCATTTGACCTATTTTCAAGGTTTTAAGTGAAAAAAATTGGTTTTAAGTTCAAATTTCTTCTATGTCAGCCTTTGGGATCAAATAAACGATCATTTGAGTGGATTACCTATATAAACAAGCTTTCAAATCATTATTTCACCTAAGCAACAAAATCCTACATGACATCAATCCAAGCAAGCAAGAGTTAAGCATTCCAAGACTTTACAACATCATCAAGAGAACATTCAAGATCATTTCTAAGGCATTCAAAAGAAAAATTCTTCATCAATTATTTTAGAAATTCAAGATCCATTAACATTTCAAGGTTATCAAGCATCAAGCATGTTATTGAGCTAGTGTTGTGATGTAGCATTGGAGATCCAAGATCAAGCATTATTCTACTCCTATTGTCAAGATCAAGATCTACATTATTCATGGCCATTTCAGGTTGAGTTGTAGACTTACAAGACATTATAATTTAAGGTATTATTGTTCATGATTCATGTTCTTTGTTTCATGTTTCAGGCCTTCATTTCATTATTTCATCATTTGATTTAATTACCTACAAGGGGTTTGACCAAAGCAAACCCCTATTCCCTAAGATCAACAAGTTGTCTTCTCTTTACATGTGTGATTGCAGATCTAGGTGCTTTGAAGACTTGAAGATAATTAAATATTAGGTTATAAGCTTGGAGAAAGTTGTTAGAGTTGTCTCCCCATTTACAAGGTCATAATATTCACCAAAAGGTCACCTACAACCCTAAAATCAGAGTTTTAGATTCAAAGAAGCAAAAAGAGCAAACATTGAACACCAGATTCAGATCTTGAAGTTCCAAAAAATCCAAACTGGATTCATTTGCCACAAGTGGTGAATGAGTCCCATTGTAGTTGTTTTTCAAAGATTTTTTCAGATTTAGATACCCTTTTGTCCAAAACTTGTTCAGGTGTAGAAATCCAGAACTGGGACTGATTCACCCAAAATGGTGAATGAATTCTAGTAGGTCAAAAAGTTAGAATTTCCAACATTTCAGAGCTCCTTCCAATCATCTTCAGATCCCCAAGTGCACACATTTCATTTCACAACTTATTACTTTGTCTTATATGCATTTTTAAGTCATTTGGTTCAAGTTTGTATCATATTAGGATTTTTCATTTCATCTTGCATGTCATTGTCTTTTCCAAGTCTAAACTTGGTGGTGAACCCCTTATTAGATCACATTCATCCCCTAGAACAACCTTTTTGCAAGATCTCTTTTTCTTTTGCATTGAGATCTCAAGGGTTTGTTCTTGAGTGAAAGTTAGTGAAAATTGTCCTTCTAGGTCCAAAACCCTAAGGAAGAAAGCAAAACAATTTTCAACCTTTCAATATTTAATGATGTTAATTGAGACACAACAATCACAATCAAATGTATACATTACATACTCATACCTATATTAGAGACATAAAAGATTAAATAAATATAGTAACATTGCTATAAAAATGCAACAATAGTACTAATATCCAAGATAAATAAACAATATCATGATTCATTGAGAAAATTAAGTACATATAATCAATAATAATAATAATATTTAAAATATCATACCTTACAATTTTGGTATTACCAATTGTACCCATTTTAGTACTTTCTAAAGTGTCAGGTGTTTAAGGATGTGTATTAGTTTTTTTAGTTTTAGTCTGATCTATAATCAAAGAGTCAAATTATTATGCATGTCATCATATCTTGTGTCCATTTTAGTGCCTTTACGTTTTGTTAATCTCAAAATAAACAATAATTGTATAGATGTTTGCGTAATTGTATTAATGTCCTTTGACAATATAATTGTATGAACTCTATTTGATAGTAAAAATATAGATTTTTTATTCCTTCTATTTATAATCAACACCAAGCCTAAATTTGTATAACTCCAACAACCATCTTTGTGTTTCTCTCTTCAAATATTAGTAATTTTCCTAGGCAAGTTTGAAGGAATCTAGAAAGACAATCTCCATGAGTTATTTTCACATAAAGCATCTATCTTCTTTTAATCTCTAGTTTTCTCTTATGCTCTTGAGAATTTTATAACAAATTTGTTACGATTCCTTGAGATTGTGAGCATTGCCATTAGAGTTTCTATTGTTCTCAATCTTTTATCATCAAAGATATTTAAATGTTATTGATCTCCACTTATATACTTATATTCTTCTTGAAATGAGTCTATTTTCATTTTCTTATGATGCTTTCTTTCTTTTCTAAATGAGATGACATCACTCTAGTTTTCAATCTAAACTCTTTCATTTTGCTTGTTCAAGATTGCCAATCTTTATTTTTATTTCTTATTATTAATATTTAATGGACTTTGTTATTCCTTATAATCTTTCTCTCATATTTTCTATCATTCTCAAATTATTCTTGATCCTAAATGTACTAGGATTAAAAATGTATATAGCAACTAAGATAGCTTGAGCAACAACTAGAATCTTGTTGCATAACAACTACTAAAAGTGGTTTGACTATGGAACAATCTATATCTAAGTTTCTTAAAATGTTTTTTTGGATAATTGATGAATGCATTTGTCAAATTTGATTAAAAAAAGGTATTTGATCCATTTTTAAATAATTTATTTTATAAAGGTTAATAAAATCATTATTTAAAGAGGATTGCAATATGACAATTCTAAGGAACTAGTTTTAACTTCGTGGATAAATAGAAGATGAGTAAACAAATATTTTCTTTTAATTTACTTTGTGCATAAATATTGATTTATTTTATTAATTGAAATATGCAAATAAAATTAAGAATGCTAATTCATTAATCATATAGTTAGAAATCAATATAATTATTATATTGTGCAAATATTTTAATTTATTTACATTTCGTAATCTTCATTCAAAAGTCATTCAATATATTTCATTTAGAACTAGGTACGATAGTTATAAAAATGAAATGTTTAATTGAATTACATACAATATTAAAAAGTCATTAAACATCAGTACTTAAGATATATGGTAAAAATGAATATTATAATACATATGTTATACTAAAAGAGGTTATATTTTTTTTGAAGATATATAAGTGTACATAAAAATTAGGATAATCCATACAAATAAAAATAATAAATAAATTCCCTAAAGACAACACAACCAAATTTGTATACATATCGTAAAAAGAAAAATAAATAAATTTTAAATATAAAAAATAAAAATTATCATATCCACACAAAAAATCATATTTTGATACATTTAATTAACATATTCTAATTGTCTTATATAAAGATCAATTTAAAATATTAATAAAATAGTTTTCACACCAAAATGAAAAACTAAATATCCAACTATTACTTTAAGTAAAATATCTTTATAAAATAAAATTTTATTTATGAAATTCTTATATAACTAATTGACTCTAAATTATTTTAAAAAATGTATTATATTTCTTTGAAGAAATATCAAAGAAATAAAGATATTTTTGTTTGAATAACGTTGTATTTAGATACGCATGAATAATTGTGTGAACTAGGTACTCTTCGCAATTATTGACTTTGAGCTAAGCCTCTATTAACCACTTAAAAATTACACACAAAAATTTGAAGTATTCGCTTTCTGTTTATGGTGACTTAAACTCATCACTGATCCAGACATCAGCGTCGTGGTTTTTGGCTTTTAGTGCGTTTTGTTCGAGGTGTTGTCACGCATTTACTGCGTTTTGTCCAAGATGAATCATCCACGGAACTCCTTCCACAAGATTGTCGAATCAAGTCATAGGTACTCCAAACTTCTTCCGAGGTCATAGTCTTTTCACACAACTGTCTAGTCAAGTCACACTCCAAACTTCTTCCTAGGTTACAGTCTATTGACAGAACTGTCTAATCAAGTCATACTCTAAACTAGAAAAAGTACAAAAGAATCAATAGGAAACACACATTTAAAAAACCAATCAAATAATAAACAAATAAAATAAATGACCGAAATTTTGAAAAAGCCAAGAAGAAAATCCGTATGACGAGAATCAAATTACAAGTTCAGAAAACTTTATTAAATAGCAAACGCCGCAATGACCATCAAGTTCTTACTTTTTGTGTTCCTCTAAAATAATGGGCAATTTTGGAGTATCAAACTCCTGCTCGGATATTCAGCTGGAATTGGCGACTTCAGAGTTATGGAGACCATTCCAAGAGAAGCAGAAACTTTAGAGCAAGGGGTAATGTGTTTAAAATTTAATTAGAACATCCTAGGTTTTAAATTTATTGAAATAATGAAATAACTCTTACACAGTTTGTTTCAAAATTCTGGACTATCAGTTCACGATGGCTGTTAATATTGTACGAATATGGTTTATAATATTGAGTTTCTATGCTGGAATCAGGGGAAGAATTGGGAAGCATACCTTTAAAGGACGTGAAAATGGTGCTGTCACAGTGGATATTTGCATTCTATGTCTACATATGCCTTGGAGAAATATATTACAGTGAGTGTCAATCTCTCTCAGTTTATATTTGTTGGGTGCAGAAAACATTTCCATATTGTCTTCCTGAAGCTTCAATCCAGTTTATATAATCTCAGCTTCCATCTTTGAGATGTATTTCTGTAGATTGATGACTCTAGAAGCGAGGTAACATTCCCCAATCACTTTTGAGTGTCTTTCTGATCCTTGAATGCTCTTACAGAGCAAGGGGCTTTGTAGGGGGATCTCAACAAGTATCAAGGACCCCCTCTCCTCCCCTCCCCTCCCTTTTTTCTTAAACTCCCTTTTTTCTTAAATAAGGCACATCCGAATAAAAGATGAACTCGTCTTAAGGGGTTAGTAGGTCAATGGTAGAACATTTCAGCAGCAAATGAAAGGGCGTAGGTTTTAGTTGGTACATAAAAATTTGACACTATATCAAAGTCAGGTCAAATTAAGAACCCCAAACATTCCATAGAGTGGCTTAAAGGGGATGTTGAAAATAAACCACAATTGAATCAAATGCTTTTAAAAAGACCAACAACTCAGTGATAGAGCATTTAAATAGCACTGATCTATAAAAAAACTCAACACTTTCCCTATAAATTTTTGATGCGTGGCATTTGAATTCTCTGACTGTTTTGACACACTAATGGCTGCCCATCTGCAATACATTACATTATACACCTACTAATGCAACACACACAAGGCTTATATGGTCAGGCTTAGTTCTAGAGGATTTTATCAGTTCAAAGAGCTCGACGACATCCTTGCTACAGACATGCACTGCATATCCAGCAATTATTGCCATTTTGTTAAACAGTTTATGTGCCTTTTGTATGCTTTCACATTTTGGATACATGTCTATCAAAGCATTTAAACCTGTACCTGACAAAAATCCACTTTGAATTATTTTTGATTGATCTCCATAACTTGTTCCAAAACTCTGATTTCGGCACTTGCTGGGAGGATGTTGCATTTGGCTTTACACCTGCCAATTGCATTTACTTAAACTTCTATAATGCTTTTTCGACAAACCCATATTATGCCTATGCAGAAGGGATCGCCGTCCATGAAAGTTGAAACCATAATATTTCGTTAAGCCATTCTTTGAAAAGCTCTAGGGCTTCATTCAAAACATCTTGTGCATACTACGTTCCACGAAACCACATCTACATTATGCAGATTGTCAAATAAATCACACGCCTTCAGCATAATTTCACAGTTTTGCATACAGGTCTATCAGGTAGGATGCTGGCAAAGGTTATTGAATCTGGCTCTAAATGTGCCAGTTGCATTTGCTTAAAAATCTCCGAGGCTTTGTCAACATAATCATTTTGTGCATATTATACAATCATTGTATTCCACGAGACCATATCGCATTGAGGCATTTTGTCTAACTACTCCCCTGCCATCGGCACTGGTCCATATTTCCCATACATGTCTATCAACACATTCACAATTACAATATTTGACAAAAGTCTGCTTTCTATTATTTATTGATGGATCTCTATAGTTAGATCCAAAGATCCCATAAGCTCCCATTTTGGCACATGCTGGGATGATGCTAGCAAGGGTTGCCGAGTTTGGCTCTACACGTAGCAGTTGCATTTGCTTAAAAAGCTGTAAGGCCTTCTCAATGAGTCCTTTTGCCCAAATCCAACACTGATTGCAGTCCGTGACACCACATTTCTCTGAGGCATTTTGTCAAATAACTCGCGCGCCTTGTTTATGGTTCTGCATTTTGCACAGGCTTTGCTGATATGGTTGGTGCTGGCCAGGCCAAACTGGAGGTGCAGGACTTGGTTTTGATTTTTCTGCAAATATTGCTTTTGGATTCAAGTTTACTTGCTAAACGTAGCATGGACAATAGAGATTGCATTGCAGAAGCAGAAGCCATAACATGTGACCCTGGGTATGGCTACTGCTTTCTTAAAATGATCTCAAAGGTAAAGAAAATGTTGTAACTGCATTTCTATATCTTGTTAGGGTAAAATGTAAGTAAATTTAAGGAATTGGTGTATGTCTTACATAAAAATTGGGTTAATAGTTCATGGAAATTTTGCTTTCTTGCTGATCTAATTGATTCCAACTGGCTGTTTCAGAGGTATGCATATAAGCTTCTTGCATGGGGTGTCTGGTAGAGGTGAGTTCCATATTTGATGCAGATAATTTCTTTTTTAATTTTAATGTTGTGATTTCAGTGGATAAATTCAGACTTTATGTGTTCACTTTACTTTTAATTTATATTACTGCAAAAGATCTACTTGTTTGACAGAATTTATGTTTCTACAATTCATAGTGATGATAAATTAGATTTTCTAGGTAATTTAGATTGTGTAAAATTATTGTATCATATGGTCTTTATCCTAGAAATTTTATTCATCGTCTAGGTTTCTTTTGCATTGGTTTTTCTCTTATATAAGAATGCACGCTAGGATGTACCCAAATTCAAAGAATGTTTCTATAAACCACCTAAATCCAAAGTAATCCTAGAGAAAAGTTTTTCTTGCCTAATTGATACTCTCTTTAAATAAAATTTCAATAATTTTTAGAGCACAAGTCTGTGGTTAGATGAATGATTAATGGGTTTGATAAGGTTATTTGAAAAATCATTTTTTTTTTATAGAATGAATAGTCATATTTTGTAGTGTTAAAAGATTATTAATAAGTAAACAAATTTTTGTGGTTAATTAAGATTATTGTGATGGCCTTATGGTCCATCATCTTTGTTTTTAGAATTTTTAACTCTCAGCCGTATGGAAATTCTTAGCCATCATTTATCCTCCACACATGGTGATCCATCAATTATTGTGGTTTATGGTTATTTTGACTTAGGGTGGAGTTTCATGGAGGGGGCTTCCTAAAAAAAATCAGTGGGCGCTGCTGAGATTTTTTAGGATTATCTTAAAGTAGGTGGTCTCATGAATTTTGTAATATAGTGTAAGCTTAAATTTTTTAGCTCCTATATTTATGGAAGCTGGTGGTCTCATGAATTTTATTATTTTGCATATTCAATTCAGCTGAGTACATAAATATAAAATAATAAAAAAATTAATTGGCAAGAATTGTAAAGCTTCATATGATTGACAAGTAGCAGAAAAAAAGCCTAAGCTGGTGGGGCAATTTCTAGCCCACCCCTTTTGCACCTGCTTAAATTTTTGAGCTAAAAAGTAGGGGCTACTATTATTGAGGAAAAGATTCTAATTTATCCTATAGCATTTTTTGTTTTGCTTCATGGAACCCCCTACTCCTTAAAAATAGATCCTAAAGCCCTCCTCATGGGACCCCACCCTTACCTAACGATCTAGTGAAAGGACCCTTTTGAATTTTTAGAGAGTATTCTTGATTTACTTCAGGAGCTTTTATGGTAAATTAGACCAATGGAATATGGGAAGTTCTTACCTTGCTGTAGGCTTCTACAAAGCTCTATCGAAACTACAAAGTGGGTTTTGTAAACAATCATGAAACTTTCTCTTGCTTATAGTAGCTATGTGGGTTGATAATAATAGCTATGTGGGTTGATAATAATTGGTTCATTTGGTGGTCAATTTCTAGTATTTCATGTTTCTAAAAAAATTATTTTAAGAATTTTTAATTAATTAATTTATAAATAAAATATTCTTCAATATATGTTTATATTACACATCATATTATCTTCAATATATTAATTAGTAGTTGTTTCATAATATAATATAAAATTAATCATATTATAATGATCTCATTATTGATTGTTATATTGATATTTTAATAACAATTTATAGTGTTTTAGAGTTTTCAATTATCAATCAATAATAGTCAAAATACTATTATTCTTTAAAATAAGATGGGACTCTTAATAACATTATTTAGTATACTCTAATTTTTATTTTTTATTAATAATTAAAGTTTCAATAGATTAATATTAAATAAGAACCTTTGTGAGTTCTCTATAAGACAATTCATAAAATAAACATTTCAAAATAAATCAAACAAATTAGAATTTTCCTACAAACATTTGCATTGAATAGCTTCCTACAAACATTCTAATTGAATAGCTTCATCCATACTATGTATAACTAAAATTGAACAAGAACTTTATCATCAATGTTCTTGGTTTAATAATAGTCTCCATGGTTATATATAATAAAGGTTGGTTGTAAAAGAATACTATCTTTCATATTCTTGTGCATGATTTTTACCAATAGCATCCTTGACTAAAATGAGTTTCTTAATAAATGTCAATAAACAACGACAATTTGCAACTAACTCACATTTGTTATTAAGTGTGTTGAAGAAATATTTTATTTTAAAGTCTTGTCCAAGTAAACTTAAACAAATATTTATGGATTTTTGACACAATTGATGAATTATTTGGATATGACTTCTACAATTTATTTATAAGATAATAAAACTTGAATATTTTTGTTTGATCCTTATGCATACGATCTTGGTATTCTAGATTTATCTATAAACAATATAGATATTGTTGGAAGTGTATATTATAACAATAAATGAGTTATTGCTTTGTTTCTCTAACTATATTATCTTATTTTTGTCTTGTTCTTACCTTCAATTTATTGTTATTATATTTTATGATATTTTCTTAAATTGAATAACTCAAAATGATTGAACATTCTCAATACACATGGCTATTGTGACAATGACTATATTGATGAATCACATAAATATAACTCTATAAAAACTTTCCCTCTCCTTCATAACCAATTTAAATATTTCATTTTCTATGTAATTCTCTTGATTTAACACATCAATGAAAGCATATAACATGATCTATAATAGGTTTTGAGGTAGATTTACTACTTAGGAATAAACACTTTTTTTTGATAAAAGGCCAAAGGCTTGAAATATTTTTTATTAATATAGAAGCAGAATTACATTCATATAAGTTGCATTAGAATTATACTAAAAAATTGCAACCACCCAACCATACACCTTGAAACAACTACACAAAACTAGGGTATCAAAACTTAAAACTGGCTATGAAAAATCAACCAATCCATTATCCAAGCTCCCACCACCCAAAAAAGACTCCTGAACCCTACAACAAACCAATTACCAGCTAGGGCAAGACCTTCAGCATTTCATAGACAACAAAAATAAAATACAAACCTTACAAAAATGATGAGCTATTCATCACCAAATTCCTCTACATAATTGATAAAGTTGCCAACCTAGTCAAAAGTCTCGGAATGGCTTGAGATGTAGCATTTTCTTCAAGAAGCTTACTCCCACCTCAACCCACACCCTTTACTTGAGCAAAGTTGCACCTTTGATGTCCAAGATAAAAGGGTAATATGTTACCACCTCACCCGAAACATAAAGAAGCTTCAAGTCATGAGGCCTAGGTGTGCCAAGACCTAGAGAGGTTGCTTCCAATACCTCCTCTAGCCCACCTAATATTTTTGGTATGAATAATTTTCAAGTCATTTTCGCCACCTACGCCTTTCAGGATTTGTAGGTCAAAAAGAGCCACCACAAACTACGAGGAGATATTTGAATCCACTCTATATCGCTCACCCGACAACATAAACTCTTAACCCAGAATGAGCTTGACCACACCAATTAATAGGAAATCTGCTTCCAACATAATTTGCTTCTTTGAGGAAGGTCATCTACCTATAGGTGCTCACCAACCTAATGGGAGTATCCATCCCACCACACACGACACTTTGAGCAGATATGCGCACAATAAATTAGACTTCACAACCATTAAAATGCACGACTAGGCAATTTAAGCTTGCGTAAAGAAAAACTAGATGAGTGTACTATTAGTTGTTGATAATCAATTGATTGTGCGATGAACCAATAAATGATGACGGCCTTTGGTCCTCTCACGTGCAAACTCCAGCCTGGGTACAATAACAAGTAATAACACATGCTCAAAATATTATTAAGTGTGGATGTCTTTCCTTGATTTATCAATATCACCTCTGTTGTAGAATAGTTAATCAATGGCACTCATCAAATCAAGATATTTAGATACAAGCATAGTACAAAAAAGATTACTGCCACCTTTGGATGAGAGGATGTACAATGATCACAAAATTAGCATTCGCTAAGATTTAGAAAGGTTCACTAACAATCACGTTAACACCTTCGAGAGGTAGCTCATAATTTAAATGTGGCATCATCTGCAAGCTCTTGCGATCGATCTGGATATGAAATGCACCAATGGTGCACCCCAGGTCTGGAATTTGATGGTCTATTTGACCGTTTTTGTCATTTTAGACCGTATTTTACAGCTTTAAAATTTATTAGACCGTATAACTTGACTTTCTAAAATTTTACATAACCGTATATATGACACTTTAAATTATTTGTAAACCGTAAAATTTTATTATAGGGTAATATAATATAATAGTTTTATTTATAATCATTTGTTATAAAAATATAAATGATTTTTTTTACAATGTTTATTTTGATTTTTTTTTAAATTGATGTAGAAATATATATTAAATTAAAATATTTTGAAAGAATGTTTATCTTCAATAAATTTTAAAAAATAATTTAGAAATAAATCTTTGCTTTGTTTTATTGTTTTTTATATTAAAAATCAATTTAGAAACAAATCTTTGCTTTGTCTATACTTGTTATTTATTGTTTTTTTAAAATCACTTTAGAAGCAAATATTTCTAAATCTTTGTTTTGTTTTATTGTTTTTTAGATTAAAAATCAATTTACAAACAAATTTTTGCTTTGTCTATAGTTGTTATTTATTGTTTTAAAAATAATCAATTTAGAAACAAATCTTTGTGTAAAGAAGAGTCTCCAATAGGAATTTGAGGATTAGCTGCCAACTTGATGTAAGGGTTTTTTATGCATAATAGTGGTACTATTATTTTAGGTTGTGTAGTAGCTTGGTGCGCTTTGATGGTCTTACTTAGACCCTTCTCCTATACATCTACTGGTTTCCAACTTTATAGCCTTTTTTTGTCTTGGTTTGATGAGATGACCTGTTTTTGGCAGTACATTGATTGTTCTTTATTTTATCGTGACAATGTCAATGATCAACTTTAAGAATCTTTTGTAGTAGCCAAGGGAAGAATAGTACAATTGTGAATGTCAAGGTGAACCGCTTGAAACAATCGATTCGAGCTAATTACATGAAGTTTCTCCAAAGAAAGAGGTCTTCTTGTTTGTAGTTTTGTTTGTGATTGTGTTGTTGATTGCTACTCTTTTTCGCATCTTTAGACTATTTTTTTGTAAGTTGCATTCTTTCAATATAAAAAAATTCACTCAATTTTTTTTGACAACTTACATTTTTCTTAAAACGTCAATTGAAAGGTTGTAAAATGACCAAACCATCATAAAAAATTTATATGACAGGCAGGGGTGACTGTCAAATTCCAGGCCTGGTGCACCCTATAACATCCTATGGGTATTAAACCTTCCTAAAATTATGTGCGACTGATACGTGGCATAGTGACGTTGGGCTCATAGTATAATATTTTTGGATCCTCTGTCAGGGATATGTGGTGCAGGGCACGTGGCATTATTGTGCGACCATTAAAATATCAGCACAACGATACCGTAATAGTCAAAAAAAGCGAAAAAACACCTCTGAGAGGTAGTTCGCACGACCAAATCGATTAAGAACAGACCAATGGTGCACCATATAACTTCCTATTCGCACAAAACCTTCTTGAGCTTTTGCAAAGCTGACGTGGGGCACTAGCGGATGTTGAGCTTATAGTTTAATCTTTTTGGATCCTCGCTTAAGGGCATGCAAAATAGGGCACTTGGCATTATTGTGTTAGCTTAAACTATGAACACAACGATACTTGGACAACCAAATAGGCAATGAAAATACCTTCGAGAGGTAGTTCTTGTGATCGAGCTGGTTATCAACAGACTAATGACGTACCTTTCATCATCCTTGTAGCTCAAAACAGGCTTGAACTTGCGCTCGATTGACACTCGACACTATCAGACGTCGGGCTCAAAATATAATCTTTTCGGAACCTCCCTCGAGGGAGTGCAACGCAAAGCACAAGATAATAGTGCGCAAGCCTTAAAGCCAACAACACACCACCCCGAGAACCAAACGAGCAGTTTTGCACATCAACGATACGAGAAACAAGATTATCCAAACATTACCGGTCGGCTAGCCAAAGGCCCCAAAGATGCCACTCCCTTGACCTTCTTTGTGGATGATTTGCGCAAAATCCTCCAAATTGAGAGAATTGGATGAATCAATTTGGAGGACTTCTGTCTCTATTTTACAAGCATGATTTGCTAAGGCGTCTGCTGCTGAATCGACTTCTCTATAGCAATGTGAAACTGTTACTGAAACAAAACCCTCAAAGAAGTTCCCAAATTGGTCTCAAAATGTAGGAAATGTCCCAATTGTTTGCTTGTCTATTTCTGCAGGTGTTAATGATATTTAATGAACCACCTTCAATGTGTCTTTTTTTGAGCTACTTACTGTGTGCCAACTTGACAGCTGCTAGCAGACCATGTGCCTCTGCTATATTATTAGTACCCATAGGTAACTTCAAAGATAGTGCTTTTAATAATTCTCCTTTATCATCACGGATTACACAATTTGGTCCTGATATACTTGGATTGCCTTTAGATGCTCCATCAAAGTTTAGTTTCACAAAATTTGGGGTACAACACACCACTTGATTATGCTTTTGTCAACTTCTTGGACATTAAGATATGCACCCGGATTTGGAATAAACACTTGATCTAAAGAAAAATATGATTTCTTTTTTGTGTAAGGAGTCACGTCCCATCAAATGAGAGGGATACAAATTACATCTTATTTTATTAAATATTATTTAACACTAAATATATAAATATGCATTTAATTTTTTACATTAATTCAAAAAAATTGTGAATAGTTGGTTATTGATCTTTTCATGACAGTCTATCTATCAACTGCCCTCTTTCTTTGTATATATTTTTTCATTGATTCAATATAAAAAATTAATATATTTAAAATATTATATAAAAATAATAATGATTTATAATAAACCAACATTAAATGAAAGAACAATATGCATATGTATGTATCTATTTGATCTATTATATTATTATAATAATATTTTATCTTGTTTTTTAGAGAAATGACTCAATTAAAATGTTATGATGTTACTACTAGTATAGATATTTTAAAAATATTTATCTAAAAAATGAGAGATATCAAATGAGAGCTAGTTCATTTAACAACCATTTTATTCGTTACATACATGAGACACAAATTTTGTGTTGCTTATTTTAAAAATATTATGTTATTATTAAATATTAAAATTTTGATGTGTATTTGTTTGTTAAATTTATTAGATAAATATCTATTTAATTTTTTTGTTAACACATTCATCCCATTACACTTTACCCCTTCTTACTATTATAAATTGCCTCTCACATTGATAATTATTAGTATGACTGCCTCACATTTATAATTATTAGTACTATATATATATATATATATATATATAATTTAAAAATTAATACCAATAATTATATCAAAATCAGATTCTCATTAATATCTTATCTAAATAATGATATTAAATTTAGATTGTATATAATAAATATGTTGCATTATCACGGCCAATCAAAAAGAGTAATTTTTGTTAGGGCTTTCTAAAAATATATAACATGTTTTAATTTTAATATCAATTTAAAACATGTTTCAAGATTGAATTTTAGAAAATTTTAATGGTATTTATATATATTTAAAAAAAATAGTAAATTAAACTTTCAAAAAGTAATATATAAAATTATATTTTGAGTGATTTAAATATATAATATTTATTAAATAAAATAATTAAAATTAAAATTTATATATAGAAATAAATCAATTCATTTAATAAGATAAATTAATTCTTAAATACAAATAAAAATATTATGTGTTTAATTAATAAATAAAATAATTTTAAAGTAAAATAAAATAATTTTCAAATTTAAATAAGATAATTTAGATTGATATTTTTGAACAAATAATTTAATTAATAAATATAATAATTCTAAAGTAAATTATTTTTTTTTCAAATAATTAAAAATAATTTAGATTGATATTTTAAACAAATAATTTAATTAATAAATATAATAATTCTAAAGTAAAATAAAATAATTCTCAAATAAATAAGATAATTTAGTTTGATATTTTTGAACATTTTAAATAAGTTTTTTCAAATTTTCGATGTTCTTGTTGTGGGCATTTGGAATTTCTCAAACATCTTTTTTAATTTTTTCTTACAACTCAAGTTGTTTGGACTTGAATTCGTGACTTTTTCAAGTCTTTTTAGCTTGAGATTTTTTCTTGGTATATGGTGTTGTTAGGGGATTGGCCTAGAATGCCTTCTAGATACACCCAAATTTGGTATTCTTTTAAGATGGATATTCTCTTTAACATTTGGAAAGATAAAAAAATAATAATTTTTTTGGATGCTTTATTAATCATAATTTCTTGCTTTATTCTAAAGCAATGATATGCTCTAATGTGTTCATATAAATTTAAGTACATAAAAACAAAAATTGCATTTGAAATTACTCATCTTTGGGTGTTTTTGGATCATTGGGGATGTGTTGTTGCCAAGGTTCCTTTGATTCCCACCTCTAGTAGAGGTTACTAGAGGTGGGAATCCACCTCATGCATGTCATTAAGGCCATAGCTAGTTTGTTCGTGGTAATCAAAATGCTCATTCTTAGGCCTTTCTGCCTCCTATAAGAAGAGATTGTGCTTAATGAGGATGGTTGCAACCCACCCACCATCACTCTTCTTCTCCCTCAAACTTTTGATGATGACATTGCTAGCTAGATAGATTTTGAAATTTGCTTCCATTGTCTCTTGTCATTTCTCTTGTTCAAGTTGCTAAAGATAAACATGATGATATTACAAAATATGGTAATGATGGATGGGACCTCACTATGAATACTTCAGACCATGTTTATATATGGGCAATCTGAATGATTGGTACTCACCTCCTCCCCCTTTTGCTACTACTCTTGCCACTTAGCAACCTTTTAATTTTGTGTTGATATTTTACGTTCTAAGTTGTAGCCCCATATATAATTTTAAGGTGTTATTTTTCATCCACCCTTTTTATAAATGTATGTAACACTATTTCATTAATAGTATTATAAACACTTATTCATAGAAAACATTATACTAATTATATAGGTTTTATGGCATATCTATTAGAATATGAATATATTAATTTATTAATTATTATCAAAATTCATATTTAAATTAAATCCCTATTGATTTTATCTACAATATCTAATTCACATTATATATTCAAATCACCAAACTTATTATGCTTAAATTACATATTCTATCCTTGTAATTTTATGGAAAGAAGAAAATAACAAATTAGAGCTTTCTAAAACTATAAACATGTTCTAAGTTAAAAAAAAATATTGTCTATATTTCAAAAATATTAAACTAAAAAATCCATACTCATATTTTAGTTACAATATCTAATTCACATGATATATTCAAATTACCATACCTATTATATTAAAATTATAATATAATATATTCAACTCATTCATCACACACACACACACACACACACACACATTCTTTGTTGTAATTTATGGAAAGACAACAACGAGTTAGGGTTTTCTAAATATTTTAAGTTTAAAAAATAAATTAATAAGACTATATATTTAAAAAAAAGAAAAATAATTTTGTTTAAAGAAACAATATTGAATAATGGCTTTCTCAAAATATAAACATATTTTGAGGTTTTGTAAGCTCAATAAACACTATACTTAAAAATATAGTGAATAATGGATTTCTAAAAATATAAACATGCTAACTTATTAAACTTAAACATCCTCAGAGCATGTTTATATTTTGATAAAACCCTTATTCACTATTTTTTGATTGAATCAAATTGTAGGAAAAATAAATTGGCATTTAACATGTAATCTATAAATGAACATACACAAGATGAATAAAGGCATAACCATATAGATTGATATCTAGATTTATCTTTGAAAATAACTTGTGTATATAGGGCATCAAGCATAGATAGTCTACATATGTATGAAGAATTTTTAAGACAATCTCTAGAATTCAAGGGTTGAATCCTCAATTATTCTAGCTTTAGTCCTAATTTAGCAAAAGAAAAAAGGAGAGAAATACTAAAATAAATAATTAAATGTCAAAAGGTGACATACCAAAATAAGCATTCCATTGTAATCCTTCTAAGAGTTTTTCAATGCACTAAATGATAGTCTATAAAACACTCAAGCATGATCACAAAGATGTATTAGACAGTTTATCAATAAACAAATTTTAGAAATAAGATAATAGGCATCTCAATCTATTAAATTAAATACTTTAAAATGTGTTGTTGGGTTACATATAAATTGAAAAGCAAGATGTTTTTGGACACATATAGAAATGTTCCTCTATAATTTAAGAATAAAGAAGAAAATAAATAAAAATTCACTTAAGGCTCTAAGAGATTATATTTACAAGGCTGATTTTGCATATAAATGATCATAGTGCTTCTTATTTATAGGAAAGATCCTAATTCACAATATAAATTACTCCAAAATTTCCAATACCCAAAGTTTATTTTAGTGAAGGAGAAAATTCTTTGAGTCAACAATAAATGATATAGAGAATACATGAAAATTCTACTTGATCTAGTCCTTCGTAATCGAAGATGGTTAGGAAGGCTCATGTTGTATGCTAAATAACCTAACAAAGGTGAATGAATTAAAAATAATGATTAGCTAGCTCTATTGCTCTTGAGAATACTTGGAATATTTGTATTTTTTATCACGAGCCATCGAATTAGTGTTACATGGAAAGATGAGTGGCAACCACTATTTCCCTTTGATTGTCCACTATCCTTTCTATCAAAATTCCTAGGGATTGGCCACTTGATGGTTTATCAAAATTCCCAACAACAAAAAATAGTTAAGAAATAGACATGTGGGCCTTGCCATTGATAAAGGCTTTGGTAGTGAAGTGAAGAGAATGATCCAACCACTCCTTACATGGAGTGACACTAGGGATTTATAGGTTATGAACCTCTGGTTATTACACCTTGAATCCCTATAAGTTGTTGGATTGAAGGAAATATGACATGATCAAATGGTACATATTGCCTAAGCCTTCAAAGGCTTCAAGATACTTTGTAGCTCATAAAAAACTACAAAATGCTAAGAAAACAAGGATTTTCAAGCCATATGAAATAAAAGACCTAAAGGAAAAATATATTTTTTCTTTTAGCAAAAAATTGGTATGTATTTGGTGACTCATAGGAGTTCCTTCACTTGAAAAAGGATGAGGAACACAAAAAGTGAATCTATTGGTTAAATGCGTACCTTAGCCAAAATCGAAAGCTTCAAAACGTCAATTTTGTACTTGTGATGCTTCACAAACTCTCCAAAGTGACCTAGAGCTATTTCCATTCCTCATCTGTAGGTACCTCAATCTTATTTAGGACTCTATAGTTATGATCTAGTTTAATAGTTTCCTTGTATAAAATACCCTAAACTTTTGGAACAATCTTATGAATTAGGATCTCCAACTTTTCTAAGGGTTTGAAAACCCCTTGAACATCATACACATAATACAATTAAGACCACCCTAGGAACATAGACTCATCTTGGCATATTGTTTCTATTATCTATGAGAATTGTTCTTGAGGTATGTTAGGTCCCTATTTTATCTAATGTTATGACCCTAATATCATATATCTTAAGAATATAATATATATTCCTAAGTATAATGAGTTAAGAACTCGTGGCATGCTTTACCATTACACTAGTAATACCTTAAATACTCTTTATTAGGATGAAAGGGTATGCCCCTATTAGTGTTAATAATTAATCTATTCACTATACTTATGTGTACTTAGGTTGATGAGGTTAGACAACACCTTGTCTAATTGAATGTGCAATATTTAAGCCTCTAGAGGTTACCAAGTTATTTGGTAAACCTCATGTGCTACCCTTTTGAGGTTGGACTTGACTTTCCATCTCACCTCAATTTTCACACAACACTTGGTACACAAGGGTGATGACTTGCTCATAGAGGTTTTTGGTTTGCACACTCCAAGTGTTCCTAAGGTTGACACTTATAGGACACTTGTCTACTCATTTGTGCCACCTTATGGGGTGCTTGTACATTCACCTCATAGGTGGATTGCCTCATCCTTGTCTATATAAGCAAGCTTTGCATTCATTATATTTTGGGTCATCTAAATTAGTGTTCCATGGGGACACGTCCCCCCAAAAAACCTCGCGTTTCCTAGATGGGGATGTCTCGAAGACTTGGGGGGGATGTCCCCCCACTAGGCCACCTCCAGCGCCACCATCCCACCACCAGTGTTGTTGTTTCCAAGACGTCGCTAGGACTTCGAGGATATTGGGGTGTCCTCAAGACGTCTAGGGGACTCGTAGTTGTCTCCAACATGTATAATTCTTATACTTATACATCTTTTTATAACTATTTTTTCAGGTACTATATGTATTTCAGCACCCTGCTTCCCCCCGCCACCATCCCCCCATTGCCCCCAAACTTAGACCCCCTATCCTCGCATCCCCGAAACATGTCCCTTGTCGTCCCCCCATCCTCATCCCTGAAACCCCATGGAACACTGATCTAAATACAATATTACATATTGTTCATTTGTGATTGTCTTTTGTACAATGTCGATGGAGTGGAGTTCCGCTACATCTATGGTTTGTTATGGTTTGCCACTATTCTTGGTAAAAATACATTATTGTTGGTCAAATTACCATTTGGGTGATGGAAAATAGTCTCCAATGGCTACATATTGCTCACCAACTGCAAGTTCCACCATTGGAGGCATATCCAAGGCACATGGAGATTTCCATAATCTTGGTGGCATTCATTTGTGGAATTCTATAGAAAAAAAGCTGTAAGGCTTAACGACTTCAAACTCAAGTCCAATATGGACTGTACCATTTGCCCACATATGACATGTCTTTCATCTTTCAGACCTCCACCTACCCCCATGTAGCTATAAATTGGTTTTTCAATTGTTTTTACTTTTACAACCATCATTTTATGTTAATTGTTAGCAAATAAATTTGACATTTTATGTTAAACATAAATAGCTAGTTTCTCATATTGGTTTATTTGAGAAAAATTGTAAAAGAGGAGTCATTTTTTTCACTTCTGCAATGAATTTGGCAAAATTAAGGTGTTTATTGGGGGAGGTGCAATTTTTTGCCTTAGTAAAAAATTTGTAAAAGAGGAATCAATTTTCTCTTCTACAATGAATTTGAAAAGGGGGTAATCAAGGGGGTTTTATTTTATGTTTTTTGTCTTTTATTGAGGTTTACAAGATATACATAATCTTGTCTTCTTAATCAACCTCATGACAATAAACTCATAGAACTCATAATAGCAAATCAGTTTGTAAATGCACTCATATAAAGTGCCACAAAATTAAATGTGTGTTCCTTAAGGAGGGAATTTGAGAAATTATTGTATATACATTGAATTATAAAGTGGAATGGAGGGATATGCCATCACAACTTGGATTCTTGTGATTCTCACCTCATATGAGTGTGTCTTGGAGCACACCTTGTACATCTCTACATTCCTTACACACTCTTGATCTCAGTTGTTCTGCTTATATTCTCGTAGCATTAAGGGGGACTATGATGTGTTATGCTAATGATTCTTTCAATGAAGCAATGGAGGAATATTCTATTTGGGAGGCCTCATGAACCTTCTATCTTGATCTCTCGTATGGGGGATTGTTTCACTAGATCACTTTTTGAGATTCTT
Organism: Sequoiadendron giganteum; assembly: GCA_007115665.2. Taxonomy (NCBI): domain Eukaryota; kingdom Viridiplantae; phylum Streptophyta; class Pinopsida; order Cupressales; family Cupressaceae; genus Sequoiadendron; species Sequoiadendron giganteum. The sequence continues at coordinate 55,161,967 of CM021101.1, read as the reverse complement.
GTACTCCTAATCACACTACTATCTTTATTATCAACTTCACAAAGTTTGATTGACTTTGTGTACATTGGTTGAGTAGTGTTCATATGGACACTCATGCGGTGTTTTGTATCTCATCTTGATCCACTTTTCTTGAAGATTAATTTATTTCAGTAGACACCAATTCATCTTCGGTAGTGTTTACAAAGTTTACATGCTTCAAGAGTTCTTCATCATCATTTCCCTATAATCAAGGGACATCTTTTCAGAAGGTCTTAAATCCTTCTAATTTCTCTTTTGGAGAGGATTTTTTTGTTCCTAGTGGGTTTTCTCCTTTACTTCACTTTATGAGAAACTTTGTACATGGGTACTTAACATAGCCTCTAGCCGATTCCCATTTCTATCTAATTGAACTTTTGTGGTCTCCGCAAGTATCACTTAAGGGGGGTGTTAGTGTGAATAATTAATCTATTCACTATACTTAAGAGTACTTAGGTTGATGAGGTTAGACAACATCTTGTCTAGCCGAATGTGCAACCTTTAAGCCTGTTGAGGTTACCAAGTTATTTGGTAAACCTCATGTGCTCCCCTTTTGAGGTTGGAATACTTTTCATCTCACCTCAAATGTCACTCAACACTTGGCACACAAGGTTGATGACTTGGTCATAAAGGTTGTTGGTTTGCACATTCCAAGTGTTTTTAAGGTTGACACCTATAGGAAATTTGCCTACTCATAGGTGGATTGCCTAATCCTTGTCTATATAGGCAAGTTTTGTACTTATTATTTTTTGGGTCATCTAAATACAATATTACATATTATTCATTTGTGTTTGTATTTTATCTCCTAGATTCTCCTCGTTTCTTATAGCCCCTACATGGTTAAGCCTATCAATAAAGGGGAGACGTTCCTCCCAAATCATCGTATCATCAATTATTCAAATCATATCATATTTTTTGATAATTTGAGGTAACCCCCACAAAGTAGACTACTATATTTTTGACTTCTTATAAATATTTCAAAGAAATATCATAACAAGTGGAATTAGCTTGCATGATCTTGGCACCATTACGACAATTTTTTTTTAAAATTTTGGAGGTCATTTTTTGAAACACATCTCTTATATTTTGAAAAAAAAAAACTGTTTGATTTTTAAAGGGTTTTTGAAGAGAATATTCAAGCATCTACATTCTAAATTTTAGAGGAATTGGAGTAGAATTGAGTCATTTATTAAAAAAATAGGTTTCTACTCAATTTGTTTGGAAAGTGCATATCTTCCAAATCTTGTTGAAACGAAGAGAAAGGGAACCCTAGGCTTAATGTCTAAACCTAGGATTATTTTTTCTCCTTTTTGTAGGGTTTCATTAAGATGGTGTTGGCATATTGTTGTAATTCATGTCAAAAGGGGACATATGAGTGGTGTCCTATGAGGGAGATTGTTGGTATGGTGCCATGGAGATCAGAGGAACAAATTCTTGAAGATTTGGAGTCATATGGTGGAAAGGTGAGCTTATTTTGTAAAATTTGTGAAGTTGCTCAAAAATGTTGCACAATTGTCATAAAATTTTGTCATGACATTGCAAGATTTCTTCCAGATGCTAGAAGAGGAAAACTAAGGCCATATTCATTATGGGTTTCTCAAGAGGATTTGTTTGGTATGGTCTGCATGATCAAAGGAGATGAAATGAGCTTAGAATTGGTTTATCTCCGCTCTTGGAGAGAATTGGGGTTTGGCAAATAAACCCTAGGAGTTGCAATCATGGCGTTTTCATTAGAAATTTTATTTTTGAGTTGACTGTTTATGCGTGGTTGGAGGTTGCTTAAGTTATCACTTAAGCCATTGAGTTCGTTGGGTGAACAACCCCCTTTCCTAGCAATTACTGGCCTTGAAAATATTTAATGGCTTTAATATTTCCTAAATTGTGAGCTAAATATTTGCTCATATCTTGATCAACGGCTGTGATAAAGCTTGTAAAATCGACGACTTCCCTATCATCCCGCAACATGTGTGGTGGGTACCTCGTCTTGCTTTATGGTATTGCGGGAAAGTGATTTATGTTTCAGGTGGGATCAACAAAAAGCGAAGAGTGATGATAATAGAAGATGATGTGACATTAAATGATTTATTGATAAAGACAATTCACATCGGTGTTGTGAATTGTTCTAAGATGACATAGGCAACCGATGGCATTAGCTCGCCAGCTCGCTGAGAGTTTGTTGGCTCTTGTCTTTGGCTTGCAAGATTGTGTGCTTGTGACGTGTCTTGGTGAGACCCTGTGCTAAGCATAGTGTATAAGATAGAGATCGACAATGGTTATTAAAAGGAATTTTATCCAACAATTGTGTTTTAAAGTTGGGTGATAAATGGGGATTAACAAATCATGGTGTGAAAACAACAGATCAATGACTCAGATTTAAAATTGAAGATTCTCAATGACTACAATAGTGTGAATGAGGGTTTCGACTGTAAACCGACTTAGTGAATGAATTCAATTGGTCCTATCGCTCCAGCTACTAGTTTTTATTGGTGATGGGATGATTAAATCAGTGACACGGATATGTAGGCAACAAAAGTGAGATTTAGATCCGATATAGATAATATGTACTAAATAAAATTGAAACCCTAGATTTTTAGTATTTTAAAAATAGAAAAATCTCTGAATTTGGATGTGTATGCATGGCTCGATGGATTGGTGGCTTGTGGAAGAAGACAAGTAATAAACCCTAGCAGAGGATTTGTATAGTGTGCAAATCTCGACGTAGCTGCTATAGGTCGGTGATGGTACTCAAAAGTGAAAAATCAGATTTAGCTAATGAGTTGCAGATATAGAGTAATTAGCGAATGTTGCAGAAGTGTGTGTGCATGGCTTCTTGAGGTGGACATAGAATGCACTAAAAAGAAAGAGGAGATAAAATCACATTGTGTGTGCAAAGTCTCTTGAAGCGAAAAAAGAATACAGTAGAAAGAAAAGTGGAAGAGGAGAAGTGTAATAGATGAGTAGAACCTAAACAAAAGGCAAAAGATCTTAATCAAGGTTTATATCTAGGTGCAAAATAGAGTAGGTGTAGGGTAGAGGACTAAGTTGCAGAGGCTGCAACATAAAATTGAGTAGTTACAAATTGTGTTGCAACATTGAACTGAGTTCAATTGAACAAATATTAATAACTTACATTATAAATCCGATTTGGTGGGTTCCATCAGATATCTGGGTAGGTGGTCAGAGTAGGGAGTTGGTGGTTGCTTGGAGTAGGTGCTCCTAAAACCAAGGGATTGGTGTTTCCTTAGGGTTGGTGCCCTTAAACCTTGTAATTCAAAGATATTCATTGTGAGGTTGGATTAGGACAGTAGATCTTAGCAGCTATTCTCATCATGGTTTTTCCCATCTTGGGTTTTCCATGCATATCTTATGTTATGAGTTGTGTGTGTATGTTTACTTATGTACATCTCATGATTTTATTTTCATATAAAAGGGTTAAAGTTTTAAGAGCCAATTTTTAAGTGATCTATTGATTCACCCCTCACCCTCTCAGTAGATTGTTGTGTTCTAACAAATGGATATGAACAAGGTGATTAGATTGACTTTCAACCATGAAGGTGAGCCAATCAAACCTAGATCTGCATCTTTTTAAGCCTTGGGATGGATTGGAATTGATTTGCCTTGATTAACCTAATTAGAATATGTTCCCTAATATGAAAAATATAAGCTTTTGACAATTGATAGACTGTAACAGGGATTTGCATGCAGATTTGGGAAGGGTAGAGTGATGTGTACCTATCCAAAAAATTTGGATTCAATCATTATAGGAGGATATAGTCACCCAAGGGCATCTGTGTCCTTGTAGGGGTGTCTCAGATATGTTTGCAGAGTCCTTTGATGTCAGATTTGAACTCTTGATTCCCACATGTAAATTTATCGGATCATTCTCAAAAAATTTGTAAGTGAGTTTCCATAGCTTGACAAGATGTAGGGTTTCAGATGCAACAATGAAAAATGGATCTTCAATCTTCCTTCAATCTCTTTCAAGCCTAAAACCTACACATTCAAAGTGAGAGGAAGATCTCTGCCATTTAGGGGCTTTCCTTAGTCAAACCTCGTGTTAATGTTTCCACTTCCACAATTGTAATGTAAATGATAAAATGATAAATGATAGGAAGGAATGATGAATCCACAAAGTGCTACAACTCATCACCCTTCAATAGCTTCCTTGAAGGACTGAAATCATGCACATCACTTCAAGGTCTTGGATCTTGCTTGCTTGAATGTTTGAATTGCTTGGAGACCTATAACAAAGGTTAGCCTTCTCAAACAATGATAACTTAAGCATACATAAACTCACAAAGGATTTGACATGATGTTTGGATCTTGAATTGTTGTAATAAAGCTCTGAAATGCTATTGTTGACTTGCTCTTAATGCTCTTGATCATAAGTTTTCCAATAATTTTCCTAGATAAATGATGTAATAACTGGGTATTTATAGGCATTTTTTTTAATTCCCTTAAATTAGATCTTGATAACAGACATTTGTAACTTGAATTTCAAATGTTAAAAAGCTGATATCGACATATTCAAATTTGGATATTGGCAAAATAGGGGGTCTTAGATGCCCAAGGGTGGCCCAATCCTGGCCATATTTTTTGTGATTTTATGTGTTGGGGGAAAAACATTAGATAAATGTATTTGTTCAATGCTCTTAATTTCTTATAAATTGTTAAAAATAGGCCATAAAATGCATAATTTAGGAAATTAGGGGGTCAATTAGGCTCAATAATTTAGGAGGATCGAAACATAGTGTGAAATTGTCAATGGTGACAATTTATGATGCTAGACATTTGTTAAATTTATTCCTAATTTTTAGTGGGGTTTTGAAACAATAAAGAAGGAGCCTACAACAAAACTTGCAGAGTAATTAGAGCAAAATTAGGTGATTTATTGCAATAATTATGGTTTCCAAGAAATTCGGTCTCAAGGCTACAAAACAACTAATTTTTGGGAGATTGTTTTAGGAAAGTGTAACCTAGACCTTATGAAGTTACAAAAATGATTTCAGAGTATTTTGACTTCATTTGCATGATTTATTGCAAAATTATCTTTCTAGAACTTCTTCACAACAAAAAGTAGCCACAAAAAAAGAAGAACAAGAAGTAGAACAAGAAAAAGAGCAAGAGAAAGATAAATAACATGAGCAAGAACAAGAACAAGAGAAAGATCAAGATAAAGAGAAAGATAAAGAATCAAAACAAGAACAAGAGAAGGAACACGAGAAAGAATAAGAAGAACAAGAACAAGAACAAGAACAAGAAGCAGCAATAGAAGAAGTGGAAGATAAAAAGGATATGAAGAAGAAGAAAAAGAAAAAGTTAGCATTGAGGACAATGCTTTTGTAAAGAGGAGGGCAATGTTATGCCCCTACCCCTACAATGTTTATAGTGTTATGAGTAGTTAGCTTGTGGATACCTAAACTCTTAATTAATTAATATAATCATTATTATATTGTTATTTAGTTATTTAGGTTGACCTAAGGATTATATAGAGTTTTCTAGGTTGGTCTAGGTGATATCCTAGGTATAAGTATGGTATACATATGAGGTTTAGGTTGGTTATTATGTTCATGTCGAGTATTATGTTCTTATTGAATAGTTTTTAGATGAACTAAATGGTGCAATTTTCTTTACTAAGTTAGATTTACATTCTGGTTTTCATCAAATTCGTATAAAGGAAGAGGATATATATAAAACTTCCTTTAGAACACATGAGTGACATTATGAATTCTTAGTAATACCATTTGGTTTAACTAATGACCCATCAACTTTTCAAAGCCCATTTCTTCACAAAGTTATGGTGGATTTCTTTGATGATATCCTTATCTATAGAAAATAATGGGAAGAACATTTGCAACATGTAGAGAAGATATTAAAAGTATTGGAATAGAATCAACTCTATGCCAAGCAATCCAAATGTGTCTTTGGGGTAAAAGAAATAGAATACTTGGGAAATGTCACATGAAGGTGTTAAGGTAGACCCCAAGAAAATTGTTGCAATAAAAGAATGGCCAAAACCTAAAAATATCAAAGGGTTGAGAGGGTTTTTTGGTCTGACAATATACTATAGAAAATTTATTCATAATTCTACTCGTATCGCAACACCCTTAACAATGTTATCAAAGAAGGATTTCTTTTCATGGTTAAAGCTAGCCATTTAGGCCTTCCAACAGCTAAAATAAGCTCTCACTTCAACCCCAGTACTAGCTACCCCAAACTTCTCTAAAACATTTGTGGTAGAATGTGATGCTTTTGGACATGGAATTGGGTAGTAATAATACAAGAAGGGCATCTATTAGCATTTGGGAGTCGACAACTCAAAGGAAGAAAACTTGCTAAGTCTCGCATATGAGAAGGAAATGTTAGCCATTATTCATGTGCAATTAAAAAATATCGTCAATATTTAATGGGAAGACATTTCAAAGTTGAGACTCATCATGAGAGTCTAAAATATCTTTTTAGAGAAATGACTATCCTCATTAGAACAAATAAATGGGTTACCAAGATGCAAGGATGACTTTGAAATCATCTATAAAAAAGGTAAAGAAAATATTGTAGTTGATGCCCTTTATTGAAAAGAAGTACAGGAAGCAAATATTTGTGTTGGATTTACTCGATACAACCAAAATGGTTAGAAGTTGCATGAAAAGAATGGAAAAATGATCCTCAAATACATAATCTCATTCTAAAACTTCAACATGACCCATATTATTTCAAAAATTATGTTTGGAAAGAAAGTTCATTATGGTACAAAGATAGATTAGTTTTATGTAAAAATTACAATTCAAAAGAAGACATTATTCAAATGCATGACTCACCAATAGGAGGACATTTAGGTTTTTTAAAGACCTATCATCGTATAAAGAAATATTTCTTTTGGGAAGGTCCTAAAGGAGATGTCAAGAAATTTTTGGTTGAATGTTTAATATGCCAAAGAAATAAAGGTGAAACAATAAAGACTCTATGCCTCTTGCAACCTTTAGGCATTCCAACACAATGTTGTTGTAATTTTTGTTGTTGTGGTTAGACTCACCAAGTATGCATATTTTTGTGGACTTTCTCATCCATTTCAAGCATGTACCATGGCCAAAATATTCATGGAAAATGTATAAAAACTTCATGGAATTCAAAAAATCATGGTGAGTGATCATGATCGTATCTTCACTAGCATTTTTTGGACAAACTTATTTACATGGGGTGGAAAACTAGCACATAATTCCTCTTGTCATCCATATTGATCAGATGGCCAAACCGAAATTGTGAATAAATGTTTAAAATGATATTTATGTTATTTTCCCTTTGACAAACAAACATAATGGTCCAAATGGCTACCATTAATAAAGTGGTGGTACAACACATAAATTCACACATCCACTAAAATGACTCCATTTGAGGCTCTTTATGGCTACCCTTCACCATATGTTGCTTCTCATTAACAATCTCGTTCTAAAGCTCATGCAATAGAGGACCATATTCAACAACAACAAGAAATACTACAATCCTTAAGTATAATTTAGTTATGGCTCAAAATCGAATGAAACAACAAGCCGATCAACATTGTAGTGAGGGGCATTTTGTAGAGGGAGATTGGATATTTCTTCGATTACAACCTTATAAATAAATTTCCCTTAAGAAATATAACATGAAGCTCACACTTAAATTTTACGGTCCTTATAAGGTTCTCCATAGAATAAGGAGTGTAGCTTATAATTTAGAACTTCCACCCTTTTCCAAAATTCATCCTATCTTCCATGTTTCTAGTTTAAAGAAAGTAATAGGTAAGAATATTTTAGTCTAGTTAGAATTGCCAGAATTAGGTGAAGAAGGAAAGTTTATTTTAGAAATTGAGAAAATTATTAAGAAAAGAGTGAAACAATTATGAAATAGAGTTATCTCTGAGTTCCTAATCAAGTGGAAGAATATTCCAATTGAAGATGTCACATGGAAAGATAAACAATATATACTAAAGCATCTAGAATTACTAACCATTGAGGATAATGCTTTTTTGAATGGGAGGGGCATGTTAGGTTCTTAATAATTTATCAAATGTTATGACCCTAATATCATATATCCTAAGAATATAATATGTATTCCTAAGTATAGTGAATTAAACACTTGTGGCATGCTTAACTTTAATATCAATTTTAGTTAATACCTTAAATATTCTTTATTAGGATGAAGGGGTATGTCCCTACATGGTTAAGCCTACAAATAAAGGGGATATGTTCCTCCTAAATCATCATATCATTAATTATTCAAATCATCTTATATTTTATGATTATTGGAAGTAACCCCCTCGAAGTGGTCTTCTATATTAATGATAATTAATTTCCACAATCTATATTGCTGCAATATAAGTTTGCTTTTGGATTTGATTTTGTTAAAGATTTTTTTCATTGACATTTTAGGTCACACTTTGTGATGCATCATCAGGATAGTAGAGAGCAGGAGGAAAAAATTGTTGTTTGCGGACTTGGAGCAAGTAAAAAGAGAGAGAAAGGAGAGGGGAAGGATACACACTTTGCAAATAATTCCAAGAAATATTATAACATGGTAATATACTCTAATTAACTTCACATGGTAAGGGTAGGACCTGGTGAATTAGTTGATCTATGTGTGCCTTCATACCTATTATCATCTAGTTGCCACCATTGATTTAAAATATAATAACATTTTTTGCCAAACTTATTCCAAACTTATTTACATTTAGGTGATCAATGGGTTTAAGGGGTATACTCTATAATATGTAGTTGCCACCATTGATTTAAAATATAATCTAACATCCCTTGTATTCTATGTCAAGGTAAAGTGTACTCATGACGTATAATGCTCATGGGGCTTGAAATTTGTTTTGGATTGTTGATCTCCATTGAGATCAGCAATCTAAAATCAATTTTGAGGAGATCAACAATAGAAAAGCAATTTTGAGCCCCATAAGCATTACAAGTCACATGTACATTTTAACTCATGGAATACAACAAGGGCTGTAAGAATATGTTTTAAATCAATGGATGTAACTAAAGATTGGAAATATGGCCCTAAAGAAACTAATAATTATGATAATACTATTGGAAAATTAATTTAGATTTTTACTATAACTTATCAAATTTAGGCAAATCTGATCTAATCATGTATTAAATATTGTGGCAATTTTTTGAGTTAAATAGTTTAATACAATAAATTCTTTGGCTATTTAAATAAGACTAACATAAAAAATTGTAAAAATGTGGCGATTCAGGTCGCATTACAGCTTGAAGTATTAGCCAAATTTGTATTCCTTAATTTCAAGTATTAGCCAATTGGCAAATATTTTCCACTAAAAAAACCATTGGTGTTTGAGTAGGAACCTCATGAATGAGAACCTTATCCTATTGGTGTTTTTGTTCTTGTAGCATGCCCTTAACTCTCTCATGCACAAATGACTACTAAGTAGGTATGATTGCTATAACTCTTAGGAATGTCACTTTTAGGAATTGGTAGCATTGTACTCAACTTCTAGTTCATCTTCTAACAATACATTTGGATTCCTACTTATTGATTGAGATTATATAGGGGTGAAACTTGAACCTAGGATTGTGTGAGAAATCTTATATAACTCTTTGAACTTTTCATTCATGAAAAATTTCTCAAGAGAAACAATATAATACACAACTTCCCATTATTACTTCCACCAAGCACCTATCTAGTGATAGCCTTGTCCTTGGTTATTCAACATATATTTTTCACTTGTTCTTCAAGTTAGGTCTAAAATTATCCAATTTTATATATAAAGTTTCATAAGGATTAAAAGATATAGGAATTGATGCAACAATATCCCAAAATTTTATGTATTCACCCACTTCATCTTCCTTCAGCCTCCTATTTTGTTAAATTTGAGGCATGGGATCATGAGAAAAAATGCTTATTCATTATTGTAGATCTTTGTAGCCACTGCAAAATATACCTCTTGGGTTCATAACTCCACTAATCTTTTACTATCTCTAGTAGTAGATCATGTAACTTGGCTTCCAAACATTCCATAGACTTCCATTAAGTTCTATAATGATGGTATTATAGGATCAGAGAATTGATTATTAGTCTTTCTTTCTCCTAATATTTTTATAATAAATGTTGAACATATCCATTTGACTCATGAAATCGAAGGAGAAGATACTGTTGGATACAAATTTCAGAAGCTTATAGAATTTTCGCAAGAAATAATAGTCTAATTGTGGTACTAGTATTTCTAAGGTATGAATCATCCCCACACCAATTCTTGATCATTTCCATGCTTTATTTTGAAAGCCTAAAGATGACTTGGGTACTATTATGTGGATGATGATGGGAACCATAAACTACTCAATAAATTCATAATATGAAGAGTTCCTACGTAGAGTGGAGAGAAAAACTATTATCAAGTCATAACCCTTAATCAATTATGCTATTTTGGCTTTTAGCTTTGGGCATAAGTTATAAAACTAATGTAAAATCATATGGAAGATGAAGAAGGATAACTTGAAGAGATTAATACTATTAAATTTGGGAAAATTTTCATGAATTTGATCCTCTAAATATATAGAGAATTCCAACTTCAGATCTCATAGTTGGGAGTCATCATTAGCATGCAGGTTATAGATAGCTCCTCTTGGTATACGTTTTGATCGTCTGGTCCTCTAAATAACTAGAGAAGTTTAACTTTAAGGTCTCATAGCTGGGAGTCATTATGAGCATGTAAGCTATAGATAACTCCTCCTAGTATAAATTTTGATCATCTTTAAAGCCAAGGATAATGGCCAACATGTTGTATAATTCAATAATATAAGTTTTGAAGGATTTTAAGAGAATAGAAAACTTGATAGGCTATTGGGGAGGGACAAGATAGATCTTGTTCAAGAAATTGACTTTGTTTGGGACATTAGTGTTCCACTAGGAGTAGAGTTCTTCAAAGTTCATGTGGATGATGCCAAGCTAGACATCCAACATCTTCCTAATACTCTTGCCATTTATTTGGAATTTAAATTTTTTATATTTGAACTTTCCTTCAATGGTTCTAGCTTTGGGATTGTAGGCATTAACATAGGTTAGGATGATCTCTAAGGAAAGGTGGATCAAAGGGTCATGGATTTAGTTAGGGTTGTAATTCAAATTCTAAAGGAATAGCTACCCTCAACCTTACATAGTTATTTTTATATGCAACCAAAATTTTATTACAAGCTTCTTCCCTACGCGATTTGGTGGTTTAGGGTTATAAATAAATTATTCTTCATCTTGAATAAATTGTTTCTTATTATAATAAATTAAGAGCCTAGATTTATCTAGTTTATAGATTATTTCTTTGGGATGCATTGCCATGAAGGAAGAGTACAAGAGGTTGAATTATAATGCTACTTTAATTTTTCCTTTAGTGATGGTGATGGCTTCAATGGATCTTTACTCTTTCCTCCATATTTTATTAGACTTCTCACCCCTTTTTGATTTTTTTTGTTGTACTAGATATTTTATAATATTTGGATCTTGTAGGTATCCAATTCCTCTTTGTTGGTTCTCATTGAAATTTATGGATCCTTTCACTTTTCTTTGCTCTATAATTCCATTCTCTTTTGATGAAAAATGAAAAAATAATAGAGGGATCCCAAATATATACCTTTGTGAATCCTATTCCTAAGGAAAAGCCCTATTATAGGATGAATTTCAAAGTTGTGTTCCACTTTTACAAAGGAAATGCCCCCTATTTCGAATGTACCTCCTTTTCATCTTAGGATTTTAGGCATATTATCTAAAGAACCCCAAAAAATTACTAGGCTCAAGGTACACATGCCTTATAGAGAGGCCTATACACTTTTATTAGTCATTGTATTCATGTGCCCTACTTTACCATGCTTCTTGGTTATGAAGAAAGGAAATTAAAGATCCTATTTAGACTTCCCTATAAATAAATTAATCATACAATTTGTTTGATGGATAAGAATAAACTATTTACAAAGAGTTAGAATAGTAAAATTTTCTACTCAAGTTTACCTTCCATATAGGCTACCATGAACTCTTTCTCATCCACAAAATCATGGAATAACCCACCAGAAATCCTTAATAGTTGCAACCTTAGGAGTTATTCTCCCAAAAATATGCTATATATATTTGAGTGATTTCCATAGGCTAACAAAGCATCCCCTATTTGGAAGGAAGTTGGCATTTCAGATTCCAAGGCTCAAGTTTTTTTCTTAAGCTTTAATTGCAATTTTAGTTATAGTTTTTCACTTCTTTCTTTTCTTAAGATATAACATATTTCAATCCATCATTGGATGGATCTAGGTATACTCACTTAATTTTTTTAAAGACTTGTAACGTCTTATCTTCTCTAATAGGGGCAACATTCATTTCTTGTAATTCTTCTACTATATTTTTTTTTAGCTATTTTGATTTGTTCTTAATTGGACCTATGGAAATAATAAATGACATTCAAGAGGTTTTGTGTTAATGAATCCATTTTATTCTCCTTCTAATGTAGATTTTTCTTCAGAGACTCAATTTTAGTATCTTTTTTCTTAAAAGTCAGCTTAGGATTTTTGTCGTACTATCCCTAATTCTTCCTCTACTAGGCTTATTTTCTCATCTTCTAATAGAATCTCTTAATGTTTGTCTTTTAATTTATTCTACAATGCAAGAATAGTATTTCTCCCTATTTAGAAGTCCCTACTTCAAAATTTCAATCTCCTCTTGTTGCAACTTTAATGTAAACTTAATAAAGTATACATTGGTATTAATAATTCTACGTAATGTCCATAATGATTTGGTATTAATAATTCTAAGTAATGTCCTCAATGACAACATGTATTTTGATAAACCCTAATGGATTACAAAGGAGGTTATACGTGCCATAACATGGTTACATGATAAGGGCAATTTGCCTTAAAAAAAGGAATTTCAACAATGTAAAAGTTACGAACCTCACAAGTATCACAATGAATTGAAGAAATCTAGATATAAAAAATTATAAACTAGAATAGGTAATCCTATGCATAACACAAGATATACTACACAAACAAAATGAGATTTGTTATGGGCACTGCCATATTCATCGCCTACCAAATGGTCATTCAAGTGAAAGAGATAGATTTGTGCCAGGTATTGAGAGACAAATTGCTAGAGAATATGAACACATAAAATAAATAAACAACTACCCACTTTTTTATGGCTTTCTTATAATGTATCTTGCATTCTATTGCACGAATAGATTAACTAGTTTTCCTAGGAAAGTTTGGAGTCAAGAAACTAGTGTGGCCACAAAAATCAATACATATGTAAAATATTATAAAACAACACCTCATACATTGAAGTTTTTTGGTGGTTCTTCAAAATTTTAGGGTAAAAAATGCAATAGAGATAGAATCTCTTAGAAAACATTTACGAATTATCTAGAGCAAATGGCGTTTGCTATAGACAAGGATCATGTGTTTATTGTAGGAACAAGCAGTGATAGTAGAAAAATAAAATTCATATATTATATACTAAATCATTAACACAAAACAACTATAAAGTTTTTCTCTTCAGAGCATCTCAAATTTTTTATCTCTTCTCAGTTCTACAGAAAAACACAACCCATCACCCTAAAATAAAAGTCACATCCAAAGCAAAAATTTATTACAATATTAAATGCAATTAACATGCCAGCAAAAACATGACAAAAACAAAGTCCTAAATGATAAAAAACAGTCCTTTGGAATTAAATAACCGTCCTTTGACTTAACAGTCCGCCAGCTAGGATGACTCGTCAAACGTCGCCTTAAAAGAAAAAATACCGCAATTCCGAGGTGAGAACCCGACTGGTTAGCGGTACCGCCCTACCGTGGGTAGCCCAAGGAGAGATTGCGGTGGTTGTGGTAACTGTGGTAAGGGAGACTGAGGCCTGCTGTATGGTGGTAGTCACCGTGCTACCGCGAGGACCCAAGGATGAGGTCGCAGTATCGTGGTAACACCGCACTACCGCGTGCAAAGTTTGCAGAAGGCGCGGGGGCGTAGTAGGAGATGAAAAATTGTGTGGGAGTTGGGAGAAATCCCAACACTCCCCCTTTATCACAACTCCCGTAATCTTTAACGTCAATTGGCTTCTTTGATAGTTGAATAAGTCTTTGTCAAGTTCCTTCGTGAAAATATCCGCACGTTGTTCCTCTGACCTACATAAATTCAATATAATATCTCCATTGTTAATCAATTCCCTGATGAAATGAAACCGTGTGTCTATGTGCTTGCTCTGCTTGTGGAAAACAGGGTTCTTCGACAGAGCTATGGCTGAATTATTATCACATAAAATATTTGTTGCCTCTGTCTGCTCATTTTGAATCACCTTCAAAACTCGTCTCATCCATACTACCTGACAAGATGCACTTGTGGCTGCAACATACTCAGCTTCAGCTGTTGACAATGTAACGATTGACTGTTTCTTAGAAGCCCAGGCAACAACTCCACTGCCAAAATTAAAGACATAGCCAGATGTGCTCCTCCTGTCATCTATGCTCCCCACACAATCACTATCTGTATAACTTGTTAATTTAAATTCATCTGTTCTGGAGTATTGGATGCCAAAATTTTTAGTTCCATTGATGTATCTTAGAATTCTCTTTCCAGCATTCCAGTGAGTCTCCTTAGGTGTTTCCATGAATCTGGAGATTAAACTGACTGCATACATGATGTTAGGCCTTGTGGCTGTTAAATACATTAAACTTCCTACCAGCTGTTTATACAAAGTTGGATTAACATCTGAGCCTTTGTCTTCTTTGCTCAATTTCAGTCCTGTTATCGTTGGAGTGGGTGTTGACTTACAATTCACCATATTAAATCTCTTCAAACATCATTTGCATATTTTTCCTATGAAATAAAAATGCCATTTTCATTTTGTGTTACCTCAATGCCCAAAAAATACCTCATTAGACCTAAATCTGTCATTTCAAACTCCTTCATCATTGCTGCTTTGAAAAATTCAATTGACAGATTTCCAGTTAAGATCAAATCATCAACATACAGGTAAATAATTAAAATTTCACCATCTTCATTCATCTTCGTATATAATGTTGGTTCACTGTCACATCTAGTAAAACCATTCTTCGTGAAATAGCTGTCTATTTTTCTATACTAGGCTCTTGGAGCTTGTTTCAGACCATATAGTTCCTTCTTCAACTTATAGACTTTGTCTTCTTGTCCCATTATTTCATATCTAGGTGGCTGTTCAATGTAAACTTCCTCTTCCAGGTAACCATTGAGGAATGCTGATTTAACATCCATTTGGTGAACTAGCCATCTATTCTGTGCTGCCAAAGCCAATATCATTCTGACTGTATCTAGTCGAGCTATAGGTGCAAATGTCTCTGTGTAATCAATTCTAGGTTGTTGTGCATAACCCTTTACCACCAATCTTGCTTTGTGCTTCTGCACTTCTACATTTGCATTCAATTTAGTCTTATAAATCCATTTGACACCAATGACACCTTTGTCCTTTGGAAGAATTTGCAACTCCCATGTCTGATTATTTTCTATTGAATTAATCTCATCATCCATTGCTGTTATCCACTTTTATTCCTTGATTGCATCTTCATAATGAATCAGATCTTCAGCTTGTGGATAAAATGCAAAAGGTGTAAACTGCTGAGAATTGTTCTCACCTTCATTTTGATTGTAAATATCACTCATGCTCCTGATTTTTTGTCTTCTCATGCTAGCCAGTGTTGGGTTTGAAAGATCACTTGAATTTGCAGAATGTGGACTTGAAGGTTCTGCGCCAAAAGTTCTTCCTGTGGTTGGCATCTGCAGTCCTCTTGTTGCTGCTCTTACATTACTTGCTGGTGTCAATTGTTGACCACTTCCTTGAGGTTGAATTGGGACAATAGGTACATTAGCTGGAACTGTAATTTCATTCTCATCTTGAGGGATATTGACTGTAACATTGACTGTACTTTCTTTGCTTCCATCCCATGCTTCATCTTCAACAAATTGGACATCCCTGCTGATTATAACTTTCTTGGTTGATGGATTAAATAGTTTGTATGCTTTGGATTCTTCACTATATCCAACAAAAATGCATTTCTCTCCTTTGTTGTCAAATTTTCTTCTCAATTGATCAGGTATATGTGCATATGAAACATATGCAAAAACTCTCATGTGAGACACACTGTGCTTTTTACCAGACCATGCTTCTTTAGGGATTATATTCATCACATTTTTCGTTGGACATCTATTCATGATATATGCTGCACAAGAGACAGCTTCAGCCCAAAATCCATTTGTTAAGTGCTTGGCTTTTAACATACTTCTAGCCATCTCCATTATGGTTCTGTTTTTTCTTTCAGCTACACCGTTCTATTGAGGTGTATATCTTGTTGTGAACTGTTTTTGTATTCCATTTTCTTTGCAGAAATTTAAGAACTCTCTTGATATGTATTCACCTCCTTTATCTGTTCTTAGCACTTTGATGAAACAACCACTCTGATTTTTAGCTAAAGATTTGAATTGCCAAAAGAAATTAAACACTTCACTTTTCTGTTTCAGAAAATAGACCCATGTCTTCCTTGAATAATCATCTATGAAAGTCAGAAAATAAAAACTACCACCTATTGAAGGTCTCTACATTGGACCACATAAATCTAAATGAACAATTTCAAATGGGGCTTTTGCTCTTGTAGATTTCACTACTGGGAAAGATTCTCTATGTTGCTTTCTAAGTATGCAACCTTCACAAACTCTCTCGGGTTTTTGAATTAATGGAATTCCTTTTACCATGTTCTTCCTATGAAGCAAATTCAGACCTCCAAAATTTAAATGACCAAATCTTAAGTGCCAAAGCCAGTTTTCATCCTTTACCTCTGCTTGAAAGATAGTTTGTATAACAGTTGATACCCCTTGTGCTTGTGCAGAGTTTGTGCTTAAAAATGGTAGAATTATTAAAGGAAACATTCTATTATCTGTCATCTTGATTTTTGCAATCAACTGGCCACTTGGGTATTTGTCTAAAATAGTGCATAATCCATTTTTGAAAGACACTCTATAACCCTTTTGAATTAACTGTCCTACACTCATCAAGTTGTGTTTAAGACCAGGTACAAAATAAACATCAAAAATATATTTTTGCTCCCCCTGCTTGGTTAGAATATTAACATTCCCTTTTCCTTTAACTGACACTTTGTTGTCATTACCTAGGGTGACATCTGACTTGATATTCTCATCTAAACTTGTAAACAACTCTAAATTTCCTGTCATATGGTTACTACAGCCCGAGTCTAAAAACCAAACTTCTTTCTCACTAGTTTGAGCTACATTACAGGCTAAAAGCATTGTGCTCTTATCAGGTCTATTGTCTTGATTTTCTCTAGAAAAGTTTGCATTTTGCTTACTCATTTCATATTGCTTCTTTCTACACTCATTCATGTAATGGCCAAACTTTTTACAGTAATGGCATTGAACCTGAGATTTATTATACCTTTGTCCTTGAAGAAAATTTTGAGATGGGTTTTGGCTGCTGCCTCTTCCACTTGAGCTTGATTGGTTATTTCTTCCACCTCTGTTGAAGCCTCTTCCTCTTGCTCTGAAATTCATTCTACCTCTGCCTCTTCCTTGGTTAATTGAAGCTTGTGACTTGAATGCATGCTCCAATAACATGTTTGCTGTTCTGCTGAGTCTGTGCTCATGATAAATTAATGAAGCATATAGCTCATCAACTGAATACTGTGTGACTATAATTGACTCAAATCTTGTGGGTAAGCTTCTTAAAATCTTTTCTATAACTTTGACATCTTCTAGTGTGTGTCCATGTGTTCTCATCTAGTTTACTAGTCCCATTATTTGAGTAAAATATGAATCTACAGACTCATTTTCTTTCATAAACAGAGTCTCAAACTCTTTTCTCAGTATTTGCAACTTTGCAGTTTTGACTTTGTCCATTCCTTGATATGCTATTTATAAAATGTCCCATGCTTACTTGGACTTGGTAGTGGCTGAAATTTTGGGAAAAATACTTTCATGTACACCTTCTAGAATGAAAAAGTGAGCCTTTGAATCCTTCTTCTTGTTATCCCTCAACAAATCTTTCTCTGCTTGTGTTAAGGCATTATATGCTGCTGCAACTGCTAGTTCTGGAAACCCATTTTCTACAAACTCCCATAAATCTTGTGAACAAAACAATGCTCTCATTGTTATTGACCAGTAGTCCTAATTATTTCCATTCAGCTATGGAATTTGGGGATTACTCAAGCTTGTGCTTGTTGCCATGATTTATAGACTCTCTATTGAATTACCTTAGGCTCTCATACCACGTGTAGGAACAAGCAATGATAGCAGAAAAATAAAATTCATATATTATATACTAAATCATTAACACATAATAGCTATAAAGTTTTGCTCTTCAGAGCATCTCAATTTTTTTATCTCTTCTCAGTTCTACAGAAAAACACAACCCATCACCTTAAAATAAAAGTCACATCCAAAGCAAAAATTTATTACAATATTAAATGCAATTAACATGCCAGCAAAAACTCGACAAAAACAAAGTCCTAAACGATTAAAAATAGTCCTTTGAAATTGAATAACCGTCCTTTGACTTAACAGTCTGCCAACTAGGATAACCCGTCAAACGCCGCCTTAAAAGATAAAATACCGCAATACTGCGGTGAGAACCTGACCGGCTAGCAGTACTGTGGTGGGTTACCGCCCTACCACGGGTAGCCCAAGGAGAGACCGTGGTGGCCGCGGTAACCGCGCTACCGCGGTAAGGGAGATTGAGGCCCGTGGTATGGCGGTAGTCATCGCGCTACCGTGAGGACCCAAGGATGAGGCCGCGGTATCACGGTAACACCGCACTACTGCGTGCAAAGTTTGCAGAAGGCGCGAGGGCACGGTAGGAGATGAAAACTCATGCGGGAGTTGGGAGAAATCCCAACATTTATAAAGGTAGTTGAATGGAGGACTTCATGGATATCTCCTCTACCATATGAAGAAGTAGATGAAATTGGAGAGGTAATACACAAGCAGTTTTAGCCATTCCCAGAGATCCAAAAGGCATATAAGTTTAGTACGTCTAAACAATTCAGGTACAAACAACACAAATAAAAGGATGCAAAATACCTAGATAAGAATACAAAAAGGGTCCCCAAAATGTGGTGTTTCAGTCAGACCCTAGCCCACCAAAAGTAATACTAATATATGATTCTCCCACGTCAAAAGGTTGTTAGGGATAATTAAGATTTAGAATATTCTTGGAGCTCTTTTTAGAAAAGAACATTCTAAGAGCTGTTGCAAAAAAGAAGTTTTCAGATTTTGGAGTTTTCTAGAAAGCTAGATGCTTTCAGGCTCCAATGATTTTTAGTTATATATATGTGATTGTGGACAACTACTGTAGAGGGCATCTGGATTGAGTGTAATGCATTCATGCTGAATAAATATATTTTTCTAAGTTATCCAACTTTGTTTTGCCATGTTTTGTTTTCTTTAAAGAGTTATTTTGGGCCTATTTTACATGGTATTAGAGCTAGAAATATATTGCTAGAGTGATTTGTTTGTAGGGCTGTTATATTGCTGGAGTAATATTTGTTTGAAGACTTTTTTTTGTGGCTAACATGGGCTCTACAAATGAAGTGTTGCCAATATTTGATGGAAGTGGTTTCGCAGATTGGAAGATTGCAGTCAAGAATGATTTGAGAGAAAATGTTCTATGGAGGATAGTGAATAAGGAAATTGGAGAACCCCAAACTGAAAAAGAAAAAAAGTTCTAGAAATGCAAGTTGGAGCAAGCTAGAGGTATTATTGGTAAAGCTTTAAGCTCCAATCTTAATAGAAGATTTGTTGATATTGATAATCCAATAGAGCTGTGGGAGAATTTAGAAAAAGATTATAAAGATGCAGATATTGCTAGCATGTTTAGTATAGAAGAAAAATTGATAAACTTAGATCCATCCGATTTTGAAAAAATGACTGATTACTTTAATGAAGTTACTTTTTTAAATGCTCAACTGAAGAAAATAGGTGCTGAATATGCAAAAAAAGATTTTTCAATTGATTGCAATGGTTGAAAGTAAGCTTCCTCAGCTATACAAGGTATTTAAGGAATTACGGAAAAGGGTACTTGAACTAAATCCTAATATCCCCCAATAAACTTTTGATCAATTTTGCAAGTTTGTTTTAGATGAAGAAGTTCAGCTTATTAAAGAAGGATAGATGAAGAAGAATCATGCATATGCAGCTAAAGGTAAATTTTCTAGAAATGATGGAAAGAAGAATTGGAAAGGAAATTATAAATTTTGAAATAATAAAGGTTCTAACAATTTTTCTGGAAATGGTGGTGCATAAAAGCAAGTTGGAAGAAAACCCATTATTTGCAAGTATTGTGGAGGTGAGAATCATATGGAGAAATTTTGTTTGAAGAAGAGGGACAATGAAAGGCAACAATATAAGTCCAAGAAAGAAAGGTTTAAGGATGGAAAGAAGGATAAACACAACTTTGTAGCCATCTCCCTGAAAAGGAAAGAGAAATCAAATGAGGAGGTAATTGCTACACCCGAGAGTAAATCTAGTGTTAAGGGGGGATACTTTGCTTCAAATTCTAATAAAGAATGGATTTTAGATTCAGGGGCATCATCTCAAATCACTGGGGATACATCTTTGTTTATTGATTTTTATGAAGGAAAGAGTTCAGATCAAAAAATTACTATTGGAAATAAAATGGAACTTCCAGTTTTAGGAACAGGGACTGTTAATGTAACCAATGGGTCTTTGAAAAATGTTTTATTGGTTGAAGGATTAGGGGTGAATCTTATGTCAGTATATAAAATAGTTCAAGCTGGATATGAGTTTGTTGTCACTGCTGATCAAGTTATTGTTAGAGAGAAAAGACAAGCAATATAATTGCTATTAGTAGAGTTGATCATGAGGAGAGTCTATTTAAATTTTCGGAGTTTGTTGATGATAAATACACACTTTCTCATGCTTTCATTTCTCAAACTGATTTTATGTCAAAACTTTGGCATGCTAGACTTGAACATATAAATTATAGAAAATTACAAGACATGATTATAATGGATATGGTTAGAGGATTAATAAAAATTTAAGCTTCTAAAGGTGTTTGTGAAGGATGTGTGTTAGGGAAACATCATTGAGATCTTTTTGATTCAAGTAAAGTATGGAGAGCTAATCATCCACTGCAACTCATTCATAGTGATTTATGTGAACCGACCTATCCTTGACTTTCAGGTGCCAGGTACCTTCTCACTTTTATTGATGATTAGAGTAGGAGAGTATGGGTTTATTTTCTTGAAAGGAAAAATGGAGTATTTGAAGCTTTTCAAAAGTTTAAGGCATTAGTTGAAAATCAAAGTGGGAAAAGAATCAAATGCTTAAGGACGGATAATGGGAGTGAATATTGCAATTATCCATTTGAGTCATTTTGTGAAAATTATGGTATTAAGATGCAAAGAACAACTCCTTATACCCCTCAACAAAATGGGGTGGCTGGACAAATGAATAGAACTCTTTTAGAAATGGCTCGTTGTATGTTGCATTTTAAAAGTTTACATGATAAAATTTGGGGTTTGGCTATTTCTTGTGCTGCATATATTATGAATAGAATCCCCACCAAAGCCCTCACAAATATCACCCTTGAAGAAGCATGGAGTGGTAGGAAACCTCACATTGGGTATTTTAAAGTATTTAGGTGTATTGCTTGGGCACACATTCCTGATGAAAAGAGGGGGAAGTTAGAACCAAAGAGTCGTAAGTGTTTGTTTATGGGTTACAAAGAAGAATCAAAGGCTTACAGGTTATATGATTTGACAACAAAAAAATCTTTATCAGTAGAGATGTAAAATTTGATGAACATTCGCAACTTCCAACCACTTCTTCTGACTCTACAACAACCAATGCTCCCTATATCAATGAAGATGAAGTGTGCACTAATGAAACAACTAATGCTTGTGAGTAGCCTTTGTTTGCAGGCAGTGATGATGAAGGAGATGACATTTCAGCTAGACAAAACACAAGGAGTGTTGAAGAAATCTATATGCGAGGCCCAAAGAACCAAGGAAGGAATGATTGTGCTCTCATGCCCAAAGTATTGTAGATTAATGACCCAAACTCATATGAGGAAGCTACAGGGGAGAAAGAATGGGAGTAAGCTATGAAAGAAGAATATGATGCCTTGGTGAAGAATAAAACATGGGAACTTGTGCCCCTTCCCATAGGTAAGAATGTGATTGGTTGCAAATGGGTTTACAAAACAAAATTTAAATCAGATGGTGCTATAGAAAAATTCAAGGCTAGATTGATTGCTAAGGGTTCAATCAAAAACAGGGTGTTGATTATGAAGAAACATTTGCTCCTGTCATTAAAATGAATACAGTTAGAATTATTCTTTCTTTCATTGCAAGTCTTGGGTGGCATATTCATCAAATGGATGTCAAAAATGCTTTCTTGAATGGAGATTTATATGAGGAAATATATATGGACCAACCACCAGGTTTTGTGAATCAGCAACATCCTAATCTAGTTTGTAGATTAAAGAAGTCACTTAATGGATTGAAACAAGCACCAAGAGCATGGAATGAGAAGATTGACAGGTATTTCAGTTTCATGGGTTTAAAAAATGTAAATCAGATCCAAATATTTATGTGAAGAGAGTGCAAAATGAACTTATTATTTTTGCAGTTTATGTAGATGATTTACTTATAGCTGGAGCAAATATTGGGTTAATTAATGATCTGAAATAAGATCTTAAAGGGGCATTTCATATGAGTGATTTGGGTGAACTAAATTATTTTCTTGGCTTGCAAATTAGTAGGCTTCATGAGGGGTTGTTTATCTCTCAAACAAAATATGCTTTGGATCTTTTAGAATGCAAGCCAACCCCTACTCCTTTCCAATCTGGAGTTAAGCTTACTAAGGAATATACCTCCAAGAAGGTGGATGCTACTTTATATAGATAGCTTGTTGGTAGCTTGGTTTATCTAACCCATTCTAGACCAGACATTTGTTTTGCAGTCAATATGGTACCTATATTTATGCAGGAACCTAAAGAAAGTCATTGGTTGGCTGCCAAGACGATTTTCCGATACATTCATGGAACCATTTATTATGACATACATTATAGTTACAAGTCCTCAGTTTCTTTGATTGGCTTTACAATTAAGATTGGGGAGGTGATATAGATGATAGGAAATATATTGGTGGTTATTTTTTTCAGCTTGGGTCAGGTCCAATTACATGGAGCAGCAAAAAACAAACAACTACATCATTGTCTTCATGTGAAGCCGAATATAGAGCAACAAAAGAAGTTGGAAAGGAAGCAATTTGGATTCAAAATCTTTTATTTGAGCTTGGTTTTGCACAGAGTTCAACTACTACTTTGTATTGTGATAATCAAAGTGCTATACAAGTTGCAAACAATCTTGTTTTTCATGTTAAAACAAAGCACATTGAGATTGATGTTTACTATATCCGAGATCTTGTTCAAATTTTGTTAATCTCCAATTTTGTCCAAGTGAAGACCAAGCTGCAGATATATTTACTAAGAGTATGCTTGAGGCCAAATTTCTGAAATTACGGGGTATGTTGGGCATGATTGAGGTGAATGTTAAGGGGGGATAGTAATATAATGTTCCCCTCTCCTTTGTATTTTCTTCGTATTATTCTAGCCAATCTTAAGGGGGGATGTTAGGGATAATTAAGATTAACAGCATCAAGTTTCCATAGTCCATAATAATCAAGTGCTAATATTTTTGGATTGAAATTGTGTGAGTTTTTGTATCAACGTTTCGGATCACACTCCATGATCCATCATCAAGAAGATATGCAAGCAAAAAGAGATAAGAATCACACAGTTTCAATCTAAAAATATTAGCACTTGATAATTAAGATTGCCTAGAAAATGATATAATTTTCTAGAGTCTTTCATAAGCTAGAATATTCTTGGCGCTATTTTTAGAAAAGAACATTCTAAGAGTTGTTGCAAAAAAGAAGTTTCCAGATTTTGGAGTTTTCTAGAAAGCTAGAAACTTCCAAGCTTGAAAATTTTTTAGTTATATATGTGACTGTGGACAGCTACTGTAGAGGGCATCTGGATTGAGTGTAATGCATTCATGATAAATAAATATATTTTTCTAAGTAATCCAGCTTTGTTTTGCCCTGTTTTTAAAAAAAGAAGAAGTTATTTTGGGCCTGTTTTACAAATGTGGACCATAACAGGTACAACACTTTGAACAACTCAAGTCAAAATCCTTTGTATTTAAAACATACAAAACAATAAAAAAATAAGAGTTGGAGACTCCCTACAAACTACTACAAGAAGGAAGCTATTGACATTTTTTGTGACCACAATAGCAAGAAAAGGAACCTAAATCTCGAACAAGAGAAGCAGAAGAGGATCTACTATAGAAGAGAATTGGGAAAAAGAAAGGTAAAAGATCTCAACCAAAGAAGTAGAAAGCTATAAAAGGAGGTAAACCATTTCACAAGCAATTGAGGATACATAACAAGAAGATATGGTAGTAGAGGAAAAAGAGGTAGGTAGAAAGAAACAACCTCCAAATAAATGAAAGGGATCTCAAAAAAAAGAAATTACTAGAAACAAAAGAAATAATGGATTAGTCCTTACAACTGCCTAAATGTATCCTTTAGTAGGAGGAAAAAAATAAACGAATAATAAAAAAAATATGAAATTTATCTTAGCTACACCTCGTACACTATTAGAGATGAATCAATAATGATAGAGGAAGACATAAATAAAGAATCCCTAGATAAAATCACTGCAAAGTTATCACCAAGAAAGAAAGAGAAATAGAAGTAATTACTGTAGCAAGAGATAGAGATCAAAATATAGAGTGGACACAAGTTTATCCTATGTAGGTAAAGTAATAGAAAAGGCTAAGAAAGAAACTATAGATGCTACCCAACGATCCTTCACCACACTAATGCAAGAAGAAAATGAGGCGACGTGATAACTACAAAAGAGACAAGAATAAGAAACTCCAAGATGAACAACGGTAGGATGAGGCACAAACCCAATAAGAGTTAGTAGGATATGAGCATAAATAAAGAATTTTTTAGCATTAGATTCAATGTAGGAGATAAAGAATTTTTTGGCATTAGAAAGACAGTTGCATCCTATACCACTTTCTCCTACTTAACGGTTTCCAATCACAAACTTGGTGCAAATATCCTCATTATAAAGATATCACTTGTGGGATATGTTACAGAGAACCACAAAAGAGGATTTATTAAAACAACAATGATATATAGTAGATAGTATAATTAGTGTTTTGAATAATCTATAAGTAGCCTCTACAAAACTTATCAGGTATACTTTAGTTCCATTATCAACAAGATATTGTAATAGGGAGATTTGGCATTTTTGGTGGAGGTTGTGGAATACGCCCTGCTGGCATGTGTGCTTGCTAGCTGAGTTTGTGGATTGTTGTGGCAGGACCCCTGTTTCTAATTCCTTTCTTTAAGCTGCCTGGGGGATTGGCCCATCCTTCATTATTTGGAATCTTTGGTTGGAGAGGAATCGTCAGGTTTTTCAGGATGTGTTCTTGGTGGCCCCTCATTTGTGGCAGAAAATTCAGCGTTCCTTGGGAGAAATTGTTGCTGCTAAGTGTGATCTGTTTGTTTTGGTGGCCCCTTGTGATATTGATTGTTTTAAACGTCTTCATCTTCCTCCTCCGCAACAACAGCCCAGGCGCAACAGATGTAGATATCCTACCCCTAAGGTGAATAGGGAGGGAAGATGGTCCCCTCCTCCCTAGGGGGTCCTCAAACTTAATACAGATGGCTCTTCTCGTGGAAACCCAGGTCATGCTGGTATTGGTGGGGTTGGTCGGGATAGCTTTGGAGATGTTTAGTTTATCTTCTCAGTGTATAAGGGTTTTTATTTTAATAATTTAATGGAGGCTTAGGCAATTTTTTTGGCGGTGGAGCGTGGAAGTCAATTGGGGTGGCGCAAGATCATTTGTGAATCTGATTCCCAGGTTGCGGTGAACTTGTTGAATAGGCAGAATTTAGATGATGTTGGTTGGCATTTGGCTTTGATTGTGGAAGAGATTCTCAACCTTTGTACTTCTCTGGAGTTCATTACTTTTACTCATATTCCTAGAGAGTGGAATGGTGTTGCTGATCGTTTGGCTAAATGGGCTTCAGATCATATTCATGATTGGAACGTGCTTGATCATGGTCAATTACCCCCTGATTTGTCTCAACAGTTGGACCACTTGGTGGAGCTTGATACGGCTATGTAACGGCTTTGCTTTGTATTTTTCCTTGGTTTAATAAAGTTTTTACCCCTCTTTTAAATAATAGATAATACACGAGTAAAGTGAAAAGGAATGTGGGGATGAGATTAGAAGGAAGTGTGCCACCGCACATACCAATTTGGAAATAGAAATTAACAAGATGCAAACCATATCAATACATTATATCGGTTTTGCCGTAGTTGGCCAACAACTATGTAGGCCCTAAGGATTCAAACAAACAACATTGAGCATGAAATACTACAAGATTTATCTACATATGACTCAATGAAAGATATTGATCGAAATATGAGTGCACAATTCAAACCATGGTATAATCACTATCAACAAATTAAAGATCAATGAGAAGGACTTGAAAGAAAATCAAACAGCTATGGGAAGTGCTAACCCTTAGACTAGCACATATTATGGGATTGTTGAGTGATGCCTCATAAGTGGTCATATCCCTTCAAATTCCATCCATGAGTGTTTGAAGGGAGAAACTTTCAGAAAATGGGTCATATATGTAGCTATCACAAAAGCCTTCTTCATAAAAATCATGGTTGTTAAGAGATCAATACTGGTTTTAATATGAGAGATAGATACAGATATCAGTATAGCTATTTTTTGATAAATAGTAAAATATACTTTAAAAAAAATACAATTTAATAATTTATTATTTTGCTAACATTAAAATTGAAAATATAATGACAACAAAGTTGAAAGAGTGGCCCTTAAAAGATGCCAATGCTACCCTTTTGAAGCCATATGCATCAGCACATGATTTGTGGGTCCGAAACTAATATTAGAACAATTAAAATTAAAAATGTCAAAGATTTATGTGGTCCTACATTGAAGATATTATGAATTTTTATGGAATGCAACCTTGACCGTATACAAGCTTTTAGCAGACAATTTGTCTGAGCATGGTGGGCATATGATATTAATTCTTTGTTTCTATCGTAATTTTTAATTTCTAGGTTGTGATTGTGAAACCAAATTTTACAGCGTCACGTTTGATAAAAATGCTGCAAAAAGACCTCGCACGACACGTTCTATTTTATTTAGTGTATGATGTATGTTTTTGTTTAATTTTTTAACTACAAATTGAAGGAAACGGTAGGACGTTTCTTGCAAGGAGGGAAGCATCCACACACATTTCTGGTAGGGGAGACATGTCGTAGTCCTAGAGACGAATCATAGGGAATCGGAGAGGTGTCTCCTTGCAACAATGATAAGATGGGTTAATTGCTCAATGAAATGAGTTGAATATTTTACATCTTGAATTAGATCATTATCATTAAAACTTTAATTTTGATGCAACTAAACACATAAATTCATGAAAATATTTTTCTGAAGATACATAGCATGCAATATAAAATCTAGAAATACTAAATCTATATCTATGATTTGACATAAGTGCTTCAAATATAATATTTTAAAAAAATTAATAATATTTTTTTTAACTTTTATATTTAAAATAAAATGATCATTAATATTAATCAATCAAAATGATAAAGGAGTCTTGAAGACTAAGAATAATTTTTTTAAATTATTATAATGAAATAAAAAATTAAAGAAATTTAATCTCTGAATAAAGGCTTCAATCTTTGAATAATACTGTATAGTTCTTTCACATGAAATATAAAACCTGAGATTCTTATATAATAGTTTTGTTTTCTTAAAATTTTGAGCGATAGTCCATCATCAACTTCTGCAATTGTCAAATATGAAAGACATTAGTACTAACCTAAAAAGAAAGCATAATATTAATTAAATGGATTCAAACATAATATTTTAACTTTGCTTTCTTCTATCTTAAACTAAAATCCAAGTACATAATTAACATAATTAATTTTCATTAAGTAATTAAATAGTCATCCAATATTGATTTATTCTAGTTTAGAATTGATGAAAACCCTCGTAAACATGAAAAACTTGATCTCAACATCTTCCATATTGCATGGCTAAAAATAATAGTACAATTGTAAACCATGCATATTTTAAAACATGATTGTAAAAATAAAATGATTACCATATTGGAAATATAAATTCAGTGGATCTATTCAACATTTGGTCATATCATGACAAAGGAAAAGTAATAACACTTATTATTAGTTAATTCAAGGCCAATTGACAAGTCGACACAAGTCCACTTAGCTACTTTTTATTTTGTTTGTATTATCTATATTATCTAATCCCAATTGGTACAAATGAGTTAATTATGATAGTTATGCTATCATAATCTTGCTTCAATGCACTATTTTGTATCCATTTTTTTATGCCATATAATGAATTTTTTATACCTTAAACATTGAAATTGATTGGTAATTATTCACATGATCGGGAAATTAATTTTATATTGCACTAGCTATGGCCACTTATATGGTATTAGAACAACTTAGCTTTCTTTAGAAAATTTGTAATCTTGTTTTTAAACAATGAAAAGAATATCGATATCATTATTTAGGATATCGATTTTAGAGTTTTCAACATGATTTAATATGTAGCTTTACTATTTTTCTTAGGATTTTTTTATAAATTTTAAATGCATTTTTAAAGGGCTGTTGTATTGCTCATGTTCACAATTTAAGGCTGATGAAAATTATGTAACAACTGTCTCTTTGTTGTTAATTTTAAGTTAGAAAAGAATATAAATAATACATATATTCTTGTTGGCAGATGGTTAGGGCTCCCCTTGGGATTCGTGACATGGACTAACTGTCTCCTATGGATCCGTTAACTCTGGCAGTTGTATCAAGCATTAACAGTTCAATCTTTTGGTGCAATGACAACTGTGGGCCAACAAGTGGTATCAGAGCCAAAGGTGCTGGATTTAAATCCTCTTGGGTAACACTGAGGGGAGCGCTGACCATCTGCTAACAAACTCCCCCTCAGAAAGTTTCCTTTGTCTGTCTTTGTTTTAACTAAAAGAGGGGTAAAAGTTTTATTCAATCCAAAAGGAGCAGTACAAAGCAATTGGTCCAACTTTTGTGAAAAATCCAGGGGTAATTGGCCTTTGTCCACAATATTCCATTCATGCAAATGATCAGAAGCCCACTTGGCCAAACAATCCGCAACCCCATTCCATTCGCGCAGAATATGATAGAAAGAAATAAAATCAAAGGAAGCACATAGATGAAGAATCTGTTTTATAATAACCACCAAATGCCAACTAACATCTTCTAATTGTTGCCTCTTCAACAAAGTCACTACCACCTGAGAATTCGATTCACAAACGATCTTTCTCCACCTGAGAGCACAACCACGCTCCATAGCACAAAGAATGGCAAGAGCCTCCATCACATTGTTAGTATACCAACCCTTATAAACATTAAAGATGAATTCAATAGTCCTAGAACTAGTCCGGCCAACAAACTCCCCCTCAGGAAGTTTCCTTTGTCTGTCTTTGTTGACAATTACTTGCCTTGTCCGAATTGCTGCTATGTATCTATCTAAACCAGGCTGTTGTAGCCATTTTTGAATCAATCAAGTTAATGAATAAAGTTTGTTTTTATTGTAGCATCATGTTTTTGTTTATTTTGTCTTTGCTCTTGCTATCAAATTGGTATCAGAGCAGGTCGATCATGTGGGTCTGAAGATCATAAAAGAGTTAAAGAAATTATGATAGATTGAAGTGTTTAACAATGTTTGAGGAAACATAAAAGTAAAGGGTTTCAAATATATAGTCGCAATTGTCAAGTGGTATCAGAGCCAAAGGTGTTGGGTTCGAATCCCCTTGGGTAACGTTGAGGGGGAGTTTGTTGGCAGATGGTCAGCACGCCCCTCGGGATTCGTGACATGGATTAACTGTCTCTCGTCGATCCATTAACTTTGGCATTTGTATCAGGCATTAATAGGTCGATCTTTTGGTGCAACGACAACTGTGGGCCAACAATTCTAAGTTACTGATTGTCCCTAGTAGAGCCCAGATACGATACATATTCAAGATACGGTACGGATACAATACAAATTCGTATAGGATACATTTTTCAGCCTGCGAATACAAACATGGTACGATTAGTGCTCTATGAATTTGAAAAAAATGAATTTAATTCGAACCCGGACCGAATCCACACTAAAACTCACTTAAATATGCCACACATCATATACTGCAATTACTAGGATTGAAAAAAGCTTCATACTGCGAGCAATGTTGTGCTTTTTAAAACTGTTACTAAAGAGTATATGTTTGGATTGGAAAAAAATTCATAACAATTTCATGTTGAAGGTTTGAGCCTGCCATACAACTAATGATCCCCAATCAGGACCCCACACTCTTTATGACTGGAAGTGGAACACTTTCAAACTCTTACTAAAAGATGAAATAAGAAACTGTATATCACATCATAGGTGGAAGAACATAATTTCCCATTCCCCGCCCCCGTCCTCCACCTTCACCTCCACCTCCACCACATACCCCCTGGCAACCTGCATCTCCCTCTTCCTCTTGCTCTCACCACCCCGTCCTCCTCCTCCCTCTTTCAAATAGATTCAAATAAGCATGGATTTTTACAGGTATGTACACATCTGAATTTTAACACAAATATATGCGCCTATATACACAAGCGAGTACACATCTGATTTTATGAGTAGGTGGTACTTACAAATTATTATTGATAAATGAAATGGAAATAATGCATGAAAAACCATATACATTCTCTTTTAATTAGACACAAATATCTGAATTTGTTCTGTGTGGCAGTGCTTCAGAATTATTACTGATAAGAGAAATGGAAATAACGCATAAACAAATATTGGAAATGGAATACAATTATCCCATTAAACAAACACACTATGACCCATATGTACCCATGCCTAATAGTTTTGTTTATGAGTGATCTTCCAAACTGTTACCTGAGAAATGAAATGGGGATGTAATGTATCACTAACGGCATGACAAATTCACCGCTAGTAATTCATCGACGGAAAATTCACCGTCAACAATTCATCGATGGAAAATTCACCACCAACAATTCATCATGGTGGAAAATTCACTGCCAAGTAAAATTCACTGCCAACAATTCACCATTGCGGAAAATTAATGGCATTAAATTTTTTAATAAAATCAAAGTTTTCGAAATATATATTAAAAAATATTAATGCGGTTATTTTTTCACGCGCTGAATATTTTGGGGGTGAATTTTCTTTCAATGAATTTTCGGCCATGGTGAATTGCTGGCTGTGAATTTTCCTAAAGCCATCACTAACCATGAGTGAAGGAGCTCAAATTTGTTTTGTTTTTGATGACCCATATGATTCAGATTGATCAATGATCAATAATTATTAATGGATGATTGTAAACACTTGACATTTTTATGTTTGAAGTTTGAACTTTAATTTATAATTCTATATCATGACATTTGAGTATAAAGTGGTGGTGTATTTTTGCTATGTTATTTGACTATTAATAAACTGGTGTATTCTGAACTTAATTACTGCTACAAATATATATATATATATTTCTGATTTTTATATGTTTATGTATATATTTCTGATTTTTATTTATTTTTGTATTAACATACCCAAAATGTACCTAATTTTGAATTTTATTTTGACCGAATCCTGTACCGAATTCTCCTACCTTACCCGAATCCAAAAATGAATCGGTAACTTAGCATATCGTCTATCCTACTGCTTTTATTTTTCTGCTAAGTGCCTAACTGCGGATTTGCTGTTGGGATAATTAATATTTCGCTAAGTCTATTGTAAGTTATTCTTATCTGTTGAATATTAAATGATGTAAAAGATATTTTTTTTGCTGTTACAATTGGTTTTCAGTTAATCGATAGAGCATTCACGTGGATCTATGGCTGGGCACTTAGATGCGGCGTGATATCAATCGGGTTAAATAAATAACAGGAGAAAAAGATAACACCAAAAGTATAAAACTTTTACAGCAGCAACCAATCTATTGAACAGTCGTGAAATATTTCTAAGAAGACCAAAAAAAAACTCTGTATTTTCTTGTTTGCATAACAGTTACAAAACAGCTTTGTTAAAGCTCATATAAATAATGAAAGGCAGAGTTCGTAGGCTCCAGGATAAAAAGGTAACAGCATTAAAAAACAGAAAAGAAGACTTAATAATAGGAAGAGTTTCTATATGCGACTTTATCACACTGAAGTTTCTTTAAAAAATAGATTTAAAGCTAACAATAATAAAACTGCAGATCGCTAAGGAGTGCCAGCTGAGTTAATTATCCAACATACTCCTTCTTGATGGTGAGAGGGCTCACAATCTGATTTCTGACTGTCAAAAACTGATCCTTTGCAACTGTCTTAGTGAAGATATCTGCTAATGGTTCTTTAGTGTTGATGTATTTCATTTCTATTTTCTTTATTTGCACCAAATGTCGGATAAAATGATACGTCAAAAAAAAATGTTTTGTTCTATTGTGATTGATTAGATTCTTAATCATTTTGATGGCACTAATGTTGTCACAAAAAATCACTGTAGGCTGAACTTACATCTGTCCAATTTCTTCAAGAAGTTTTCTAAGCCATAAAGTCTGTGTACCTGTTGAGGTGACTGCAACATACTCTGCTTCTGTAGAAGAAAGGGCAACCATGCTCTGCTTCTTTGAACTCCTAGTAATCAAAGCAGAACTCAAAGAAAAACAATTACCAGATGTAGATTTTCGGTCATCCAAACTACCTCCCCAATAAGAATCACTAAAGCCAAGAAGATTGAACCTTTAAGAAGTGTAGTAATGAATACCAAAATTTAGAGTGCCTCTCACATACCTCAAAATTCTTTTTGCTGCCATTATATGTGTTTCAGATGGCTTTGTCATGGACCTTGAAACAAGTAAAACTGAATAAGCAATATCAAGTCTTGTGTATGTTAAATACATTAAACTTCCAACTATGCTCCTATAAGTTGTCTCATCAAATATTTCAACACCATCATCTCTACATAATACAACTCCACGGGCAACTGGGGTGGACACTGGTTTACAATCAACCATATCAAATTTCTTCAACATATCTTTGACATACTTTGTTTGACAAATGAAAATTTCATTCTCACTTTGATAAACCTCCATTCCTAGAAAGTATTTCATGAGACCTAAGTTTTTCATCTCAAATTCATTCATCATAGCAACTTTGAATTCATCCTTCATCTTAGAACTGCTACCTATATACAATAAATCATCAACATACAAACTTACAATAAGAATATCATCACCTTCTTGTTTACAATAAGAATATGATATGTTTTACAATCAACCATATCTTGTTTGTAGTAAAGGGTAGGTTCACTCTTTTTTGAAAGTCATTCTCTTGAAAATATCCATCAATCCTAACATACCATGCTTGTGGTACTTGCTTTGAGGCCATACAAAGGTTTCTTCAACTTGTAGATTTGATCGTCTTTTACTTGTACTTCAAACCTTGTGGCTGTTCCACATACACTTCCTCTTCTAAGTACCCATTCAAGAAGGCGCTTTTCACATCTATGTGATGAGTGATCCAATTCTTTTTAGTTGCTCGTGAGATCATCATTCTGATAGTCTCCTGTCTCTCTCCCGGTGCAAATATCTCTTCATAATCAATCCCATACCTCTGTGTGATGCTTTTGGCAACCAATCTTGCCTTGTGTCTTTCAACACTCCCATCACTGTTATACTTAGTCTTGTAGAGCCATTTTGTAGCAATGTTTTTCTTGTCATGTGAAAGCTCTGTAAGCTCCCAACTATGATTCTTGTGAATAAAATCTATCTCTTCTCGCATTGCTTGCACCCAAATCTCATTAGTGCTTGCATCTTCAAAACACGATGGTACAAAATCAGCTTTGAAAAGTAGAAAAAAATTTACTATGTCACCTTATGGATTTTTTTCATGTGCTTGATTTGTACAGTTCCTTTGATAAATCTCACTTAAGCTTCTTACCTTCCTTGTAGAACTTGGACTTGAAGTTGGACTTGCATTTAGAATTGATGAGGGGATACTTGGTGGACTTGTAGCTCTTGAGCTGAAATGTTACTGGGCTGCTCATAATCAATAATCAATAATACCATCATTCAAAACAGATTTTGGCATCTTAACATGCCCTTTTTGATTATCATAAATTCCCCCTTCATCAAAACTCACATCTCTTGAGATAACAATGCTATGGGTGAGAGGATTATACAACTTGTAAGCCTTACGTTTCTCACTATATTCAAAGAAAATATATGGTTCACTTTTTGAATCTAACTTTTGGCTCTTTTTTCAGCTACAGGAACATACGTTAAACACCCAAAAACTTTGAAATGCTTTACACTAGGCTTTTTATCATACCATACTTCATATGGAGTCATCATATTGAGAGCACTAGTGGGACTCTGATTAAGAATATATACTTCTGTAGCAACTGCATCACTCCAAAAAGAATTGCTTAGTCCCTTAGTCTGTAGGATACTTCTTGGCATTTCCACCACTGTACGGTTTTTCCTTTCAGCTACTCCAGTTTGTTGAGGTGTGTAAGAAGTGGTGAGTTGTCTTTTGATGCCATACATATCACAATAATTCTAAAATTCTCTTGAAAAAAATTCTCCTCCACGATCAATCCTTAAGCATTTGATTAAGAATTATTGAGAGCACTGGTGGGACTCTGATTAAGAATATAAATTTCTGTAGCAATTGCATCACGCCAAAAAGAATTGCTTAGTCCCTTAGTCTATAGGATACTTCTTGGCATTTCCACCACTGTACGGTTTTTCCTTTCAGCTACTCCAATTTGTTGAGGTGTGTAAGAAGTGGTGAGTTGTCTTTTGATGCCATACATATCACAATAATTCTAAAAATCTCTTGAACAAAATTCTCCTCCACGATCAATCCTTAAGCATTTGATACTACACCCTTTTTTGTTTTTCACAAGGGTTCTAAACCTCTTGAATGTCTCAATGGCTTCATCCTTGTTCTTCAAAAATAAACCCAACACTTTCGTGAGTAATCATCAATAAAAGTAATCAAATATGATGACTTACCCAAACTCGATGTTTGCATAGGACCACAAGTGTCTAAATTAACTAATTGAAGTGGATAATGGGCTCTCCATGCATTGCCTTTTGGAAATTTCTTTCTTGCATGTTTTCCTTTAGCGCATGCTTCACAAACTATGGAAATTTAAATGCCCATACTTGAGATCTACCACAACCAACTTTTGTCCTCAAATTCCATATTAGCATGATTGCTGCAATGTTCTCCAAACTTCAATGGGAACAACCTATTTTTTGACATAGGCACAACTGTAACCACCCTATTGTCTTGATTTGTATCGTAAATTATGCATTGGCAATTTTCAAACACAACCTTATTATTTTTCTCACACAATTGCCCAACACTCAATAGATTATGCTTTAATTGTGAAGTGTAATAAATGGAATTAACACTTTTCATAGCTTCTTTAGTAGGGACTTCCATAGCTCTTTTTGCAACAACCTGGACAATATTTTGTCATCACCAAGCTTGATCTTGGATTTGAAACTTTCATCCATTATAAAATAAAAACTTCTGATTCCTTGACATGCTGTGAGAACATCCCGAATCTAAATACCAAACTTCTTTAGTAACGTTTTCAACTTTGTCATTAGATAAAAATAAATTATTTGGAGGAGACTCATCACCCTCTTGAGCATAATGAACACTTTTATCATTATTACCTTCTTTTAATATGCACTCTCTTTCAAAGTAGTCGCACCTGTTACAATTATAACATTGGATAATTCTCTTATCAAATCTGCCCCTACCTCTTCCTCTCGAATCACTTGTTCCTCTTGAATTACCTCTTGAAGAATTCTAATTTTGACCTCTTTCTCAGCCTTGGTTGCTTGTGGTGCTACTATTTGCATCTTCATTCTTTGTAATTTGTTATTTGGAGGAAAAAACTTTCTCATCACTTTGCTCAAATGAATCTCTCAATCTTTCTTCACGAGACATTAGAGATCCAAAATCGTTGATAAAATTGAAGGGTAGATAAATCGTTGCTTTCTTCAATGATTATTGCAACATTGTTCCATCTTGGTGTTAGAGACTTAAAAACCTTTTTTATTACAGCCTCATTGTTGACTGTTTCTCCTAGTGTGGCCATTTTATTAACCACATCATTGACTAACGCAAAAATCACTTGCTTTCTTAATTTCTAGCATCTGCAAATTTTTAAAGTCTCTTTGAAATGTCTACAGCTTAACAACTTTGACCTGGTCATTGTGTTCGTAAGCCTCCTGTAGAGTCTTCGAGGCTTCTGCAGCTGACTTTCCACTTGCAATCTCTTTGGAAGAAGCTCTTATCAAGAGCTATTTTAATATGAAATAAGGCTTGAGAATTCTTCTTCTTAGCCTCCTTCTTAGTTGTTCTATCATTGGTTGTAAGAGCACTACAGTTTGCTGGTTCTTCCTAACCTGTTTCTACAATCTCCCATAAATCTTTCCTTGTCAAAAATGTAATCATCTTGATGCACCAATATTCATAGTCACTTCCATTGAATTTAAGAATTGACAATGAATTCAAACTTGACATGATTAATTTAACTAGAAAAAAACATCTACTCTGATACCAAATGTAAAATTTGAAGAGCAACTTTATTCCTAAATCAACTAGATTAAATAAATAACAACAATAAATAGCAACTCTCTATTTTCTTGTTTGCATAACAGTTGCAAACAACTTTGTTAAAGCTCATATAAATAATGAAAGGCAGATTTTGTAGCCTCCAAGACAAAAAGGTAACAACATTAAAAAAATAGAAAGAAAACTTAATAATAGGAAGAGTTTGTATATGCAACTTTATCACATGGATGTTTCAAAAAAATAGATTTAAAGCTAATAATAATAAAGATGGAAATCGCAGATCGCTAAGGAGCGCCAATTGGAAAATCAACATCAATAATTATCCAAAAATGTCGTTCCTTTCTATGCTAGGTCAATGGACTGCGCCTTCTCCCAGCACTACTCATTTTTAGTTGATTTTGAATAGGAAGCATTAATTAAATTTCCCGACAAGATCATTGATAGATTGGCCTTAAAGTGAGTGAATGGCCTCGTAGGGAAGTTCTAGGGGGTTAGGGCGAATGTTGATAGTTTCACATCTTGGGCGAGGAAGAATGGGAAAACCAAAGGTGTACGTGAGATTGATGTTCTGTCAAATCTCTTCTTCATGTGTCTCTTCATAGGACTCTCTTCAAATCTTGATGAGTGGTTCGTGGTTTATTGGAAAATCATGTCTCTTGTTCATCAAGTAAGAATCACGTTTGGATCTAACAATGTTGCATATAA
Organism: Sequoiadendron giganteum; assembly: GCA_007115665.2. Lineage (NCBI taxonomy): Eukaryota > Viridiplantae > Streptophyta > Pinopsida > Cupressales > Cupressaceae > Sequoiadendron > Sequoiadendron giganteum. Next base: position 55,124,463 of record CM021101.1, on the reverse strand, counting down.
AAAGTCCATGGCTTTGGCTTACTTTTAGGATATGGAGATGAAGAAGTGTGGACTGCCATAGGTTGTTTTTTTAGATGTCATTAAGTTTGATGACGTGGCTAGAATCCTCTTTGCTAGATTTTATCTCCACATTGTTTTTGACAAGTAGTTTTCTTCCTCAAATCACTTTTTCTTCGAAGCTCTGAGATTTGTTTCAACTGATTAAATATGAGGGGTCCCTAGTGATGTGGCTCAACTACGACAAGACATGTCATGCTATTGCTGCATGCCATATTTCTATAAGTGACCACAGAGAATTCAGGGAAGAATAGGATCCTCCCCCAACCCACCAAAAACATTGTCAAAGGTTAACTCCTCTTTGAGGAAGAAAAATAAAGGTTTGGATGAGGGTGTAGTTCGCATTCCTCATCCTGGCCCTTGGTGGTTGACCCTTCGACAAAGGAAAATTATTTATCCTCTTCTTTTTTGTTAAGGTTACCCTCCTAATTTCAAGCAGAAGGGGTTTCATTTAGATATGCATTATAATGTCAAATGAAAACAAAAGTCTCTATAGCATTGTGGATTTTAACCATCTTAAAAGCTGGTCTTTTTTTTTTTAGTGTTGTATTATTTGCTTTGTCATTTTCTTATGTGAGGTGTAGCGATTTGTCTTTGTGTTATGACTCTTGGTGTTTCTTGTGGCTTTTAGTTGTCAATGTTTGTTGTTCTTACTTCCTTGTATGGATTTGGCCCTTTTAGTTCATAGCTCCAATCAAAAGTGTTTATCATAATACTAAATGCTAAGGTAAATCTTTAATTCTCACCAAATCTTCTAATAATGCTCACAATGGCCATTCAACTGCTTCATTCATAACAAGCTCTTAGTTGAGCAAATTTCTCATCTTTCTCTCTCTCTCAAACCTGCTTTGGTGCCACTGTTAGGTCTTATTTTTTGTGATGTAATGCCATTTGCTTTTTTGTCCCCTTGTGTGGGGTGTAGTGGTTTGTCTTTGTGTTATGATTCATCGTGTTTATTGTTGTTCTTGTTCCTTTTTATGGATTTGACCCTTCTAATTCATAATGCAAGTCAAAAGTATTTACCATAAAAAATACTAATATAAATTTAAAATCTTCATGGGATCTTCTACAAATGTTCATATTGACCATCCAATTATTTCTCTCACGACAAGCTCTTCATTGAACAAACGTCTCATCTTTCTCTCTCAAACCTGCTTTGATACCATTATCAAATTATAATTTAAAAATAAGATAAAATGTTGTAATTTTTTCTTTACTTTTTTATTTATAAAAAGTGAAAAACAAAGTTAACTATTATACATAGACTACCTAAACTAAAAATTGAATGTGTTAACATAGTTAACTTATAAATATTAATATTTACAATGTATGCCAGAGGCAGAGGAGAAGACATAAAACTGAAAACAACTCCACTCAAAAATTTTAAATTACTGAATAAAACAGAAATTTAGAACACATAAATTAAACCCAAAAAGATTGATGATTTCATTCATTCAAAATATTTTATTTCATAGAGCTGCTGCTCAAACTTGCTCTATAGAGCATTCTCCAGCATTCTATTGAAAACTTGCTCACCACTCTTCTATTTTCTCTCTTCTAAAAATGATAATAAAAACTTCTTACATAAAAAGTATTTTTTAGGGAAAACTTGACTCCCAAGAAAAGAGAAATAAAAGACTTACAAATTACTTTTTTAGTAACTTGACTTCCAAGTCAAGTAAATACCTTTTTACCTTTCATATTACAAAAAACATATTAAAACCTTAAAAGTTAAATGCTTGGATTTAAATATTGCCCTTTAAAACAGAAGACCCGTGAAAATAAAAACATCATAAATGTCGCCAACCAAAATAAAACATCACATGGGATTGTTGGAATACCTCCCAGCTGTACAAAAGAGAGATAAGAAAAATTTCATGAAGAAGAGGACTCCATTAGGAGCGTTAGGAGTCATCAGGAGTCATCAGGAGTCAGTCACGATGCATCAGGAGCAAATAGGAGCAATCAGGAGTTGGAATTATTTCCAACATACAATATATTGAAGGTTTTTCAAAATTGGATTCTAATAACAGTGAAAGTGATATATGTTTCCTTGGTAGGAATAATAAATGTGAATGTAGAATGAACCTGTTAACACTTGGTAGTTTACATCCTCCATAATGACACTCGAGTTCGGGAGCAATACGTATAATGCAGAACCATATCTTTTCATTTTGTACAGAGATGGCAAATTATTCCACTTATCTTTGTAAGCCTCTTATGTATATCAACAATCCCATACAAAACTAAATGAATGGAATTATCGCCAATATAGAGGAGGCCAGATTCATATAGATAGATGAGGCATTTCAACTTTTGTATTATTTCAAAGCTTGAAATGTAAACTCTTGGGTACAGAAGAGAGATACGTGTATGGGAAGGGAGTCGTGCTACATATTTAGTTGCCAATGAGTTAACAGGGAAAATAATTTATCCTCGTCGTGAATCATTTTGACAATTGGGTGGGATGAGCTATAACATATCTTAAATTATTAAAAAAAAATTGGTGTCCATTTTCAAAATATTATTTTAACCATTAGCACTAAAAATATCAGGAGTTGGATAAATACTTCGATCATTCTACCCTAGCTCAGGAGACCACTCGAACGATTGCTAAGGTGCCCAAAGCCAGTTAAGCGTACAATTATTACATTTATAATAAAACACAAGCATATATTTTTGTGCTAACTAATTCTTTCTCATGTATTATCCTTTCATAGTTCGATTTGCACTTGAAATCGAACTTGAAGATGGGAGCCTCATTTGGGTCCTACAGATCTCGTGAACACTGTTAAATCGTGCGTGTGTATTAATATCCCTTAAGTTAGATGTGGTGGAGGTTGTGAAATCCATGGCGATTTTGATGTTTTGGGAATTTAGAGGTTTTGAAATTCCTATTTTGTATTGTGTTAGGGTCTTGAGTTTGTAAGCCAGGGTTTCCAAAAGCCCTCTTGTGTTAAAACCCTAAATCCCAAGTTTGAGTGTGCACTTTTGTTATAAAACTTTATTGAACTCCTGTATCCAGTCTTGGATTGTTCAAGTTATAACCTATATCTAGGTTGTCGTTTGATTAACTGACCCCTTGGTCCCTTTCCATTGCTCGTGCCCGCTAGTCTAATATTTAATTAAAAATCTTGTCTACAGGTTGAAATAAATTTTGCCCGAAGTCTAATGTTTTCGCCCAAGGTTTGAAATACTTATAACTGTTAAATCCTTATGGTACCTAGCATGGCCCCTTTGAAGTCTTAACTTAAAGCACATGCTTTAAGTCACCTTTAAGTCGTGCGTCCATCGAACATGTGTTTGAATTTTATTTGTTCAAATTTTATTGGCCCCCGCACGTCCGTAAGGAATATAATAATATCAAGAAATAAGCTCCACGTGTCAAAGTGGACACTGTGGCCTCTTCGCAAGGTTCGTTCAAAAAGTGGTGGGTCCAAGCTCTTAAAGGATTCAAGCAATGCTCAACTATGGACCACATGTCAGTTCCTTGCTATCCCTTAGGACAAAGTCAACATTCACAAAAGGGACCGCGTGAGTGCAGGATGTCTCCATGTCAGCTCCTATGACACTATGATATTTTATCAGGATTCAACTGTGTAGTTTTTGGAGTCAAACTAATTGGCCCATGTTTCATGAGTAGTGGTTCACAAGAACCCATCTCTCATGACAATGAATGGTCCACTTAGCACTCATTGCATCTAGGTGATGCTCGCAGAGGTGAAGCACTGGTGAAAGTGCGGTGGGGCCAGAGGAATATTCACTACTAGGTGTTTGCTTCTCATTGCATCATTGTTGTGAATTTTTAAGCAATGAGGATCAATGACTCAAATTTGAACAATTTTATTCAATGACCATGTTTTAAACTTCATTGTGGGCCAAAATTTGAAATGCAATAGCCAAGCATGCCATGTTTCATACACAAACCAAGATTAATGGTGCAGCTACATTTCCAGTGACTAGATCAATTCCGATCGGGTTTAGATCGATTTTCTTCGCCCGTCCCATGCTGCATTGATGGGCGTGGCAACACATGTACTCCCTTGTGTCTTGTAGGTACCAAAATTCTTTTGTTAGAGCATGATTGCTTGAATTTAACTGCAGATTTTTTGGGAGTTCTAGGTATACATTCATGGAGAATGTGATGGATTGTTTGCTGATGTGTCAAAGCCATTAGGGGTAGGGTCACTGTTCAAGTTTTTGGAGGCAATTCAAATGTTTGAAGTTTAAATGGATTTCATCCCTATTGCAATCCTCTAGTTGTATTAGGGTTAGGGCGTGGAGTCAATTTTGAGTTATGCCTACACTATAAAGAGAAGTTTTGTTGTCATGTGAATGATTGGATCTTATTCCTAGTTTTTGTTAAGTCTTTGTATAGAGTCCAGTTGGATAGATAAGTCTTAGAAATAAAGAGAAGGGATGTTGTAAGGTTGTACTCTGTAATAACAACAGATGACTGAAATACTCATTGTATTTATCTAAATTCGAATATCAATTTTCTATGCTCTTTATCGTTGTACTCATTATCTTTTGAATCAATATAATCAGGGCTATGTCTGGTTCTCATATCACATTTGTTGTTATGGGTGTTTGAATTGTTAGTTTTTATTAAAGGAGTAGATGTAGTTTTTCTTTCAGTTCATATATTAGAGGTAGTGGAGTTGCAGTGTGGATTTGTAAGTAGTATGATGGCATTGTCCTTTTATCTGTTTCTTATTGTAAGACAGTAAGTATACTAGAATCCTAGAGTTGGTCTATTGTAGGAGTTTTACTTCATTTCTAGACTCTGTGTAGATAAGGCACTGGTCGAGGAGATTCACAAAGTTCAAAGCTAGGGTAGAACGAAACACAAAATCAAAATCAAAATCATTTACTTTTCTTCATTTTTAGCTTTTTATTCCCATTACCACTGTAGTGACGAAAAAAGTCGTTTACATTTTCACAGTTGTTTGGGCCCTTGTGAATTAATGAACCTAATTTATGAATAATTTGGGAATGGTTAATTTTAAAATGAACTTAATGTCACCTTAATCTAGTGTTGTAGTGTGTTGTACAAATTCACATTGGATTTAGGGCCCTTGGAAGCTAAATAAACCTAATTTTTCCCTAATTTAGTGCAGTAAAGTGTATGCATTTACACCTTCACATTAAATTTTGGACCCTTGGACCTAATTTTGCCTTAATTTAGTGTTGTAATGTGTTGTACACATCCACATTTGGTTTAGGGCCCTTTTAAGCTAAATAGACCTAATTTTGCCTTAATTTGATGTTGTAAAGTTTATTTATTTACACTTTAACATTGAATTTTGGGCCCTCTCATATTTATGACCTTTATATCATGATCAATAGGCTCCTAAGACCCTATATTATCCATCCTGAGGCTTATTTCAATCGAAATCCTGACAAGATCAACAAACAAACTTAATTTCTTAACACCTCGATACTTTCTCTGTAAAAAGGTCTTGTGGGATCTATGCCTATACGCCACCTTGGGCGTATGAGTCCCACCCGGGTGGGACCCATATGCTAGAGGTGGCATATGAGTCCCATTTGGCCCCTTTTAGGGTTTTGAGTGGGAAATCAAGGTTTTAAATTCAAATTTCTTGGATGTCGGCCTTTGGGATCTAATAAATAGTAACTTGGATGGATTTCCTATATAAACAAGGTCACAAATCATTATTTCACTAAGCCTCCATGATATCAAGTGAAACTATCAAGAGTTAAGCATTCAAAGACTATACAAAAGCGTCTAGAGAGTTTACAAGAGCATTTCTAAGGCATTCAAGGGAAAAATTCTCCATCAATTGTTGCATCAATTCAAGATCCATCATGTCAAGATTGCCAAGCATCAAGCATTTTGTTGAGCTAGTGTTGTGATGTTGCATTCAAGATCCAAGATTAAACATCATTTTACACTCATTCCAAGATCTAGATCTACATCCTTCATGGCCACTTCATGTTGAGTTGCAGGTTTACAAGGAATCATTTACAAGACATTATTTAAGGTATCATTGTCCATGTTTCATGTTCATTGTTTGATGTTTCTTGTCCTTATTTCATTATCTCATCATTTGGTTTAATTACCTAAAAGGGGTTTGCCTATTTACTAACAATGAACAAGTTTTTCTTCTCTTTACATGTGTGGTTGTTGATCTAGGTCTCTTGGAGCATGAAGGATCTTTTAAGAATAGGTTACAAGATAGAAAGAAGTTGTTGGAGTTGTCTTCTCATTTGGAAGGTTGCTATCTTCGCAAAAAGTCATCTATAGGTCCGAAATCATGGTTTTAGATATGGAAACAAAGTGTGGCAGGAAGAGAAGAGATTGGAGAGAAAAATCAAATCTTAACCCTCCGAAAAAGCACACTAGGACTGATACGCCACCTTGGGTGTATGAGTCCTAGTATTGTAAATTTTCAGGGTTTCTGGAGATTCAAAATAAGCACTATCAGATTCCAGTTTTGGTGCAGAAAACCCAGTCTTGGACTAAATCATCCAAATTGGCGTATGAGTTCCACTCAACATTAAATTCAGTGTTTGTAACATTTCAGGACTTCATTCAAGCTTCTATAGGTTTCCAAATGCACGCTTATGATTTTATAGCTTTTCGTTATGATTTATATGCATTTCCAAGTCATTCATTCAAGTTTCATGCATCACTAGGTTTCATAATTAGGTCTTGCATTTCATTAGTCTCTCCAAACCCTAGCCTGGTGGTGAATCCCTCTTTAGTTCATAATCAAACCCTAGGACACCTTATTGCAAGATCTCTTTCTCCTTTGCATACTTTAGATTGAGATATCTAGGACATCCTTGAATGATATTTAGGGAAAAGTGGTGTTCTATGCCCTAAACCATAGACCGTCCATTTTTCAACTAATCATTTTGGTGAACCTACATTTAGAACATCATAATCCTAATTTGGAGTGCATCATCCTCCTAAATCTTGCTTGCATTAACATTGCATTAGGGTTTCCATTAGTTAATTATCATTCTAGGGTTTCTAATTCTTGCATTAGTGAAAGTGCATATAGGTTGCATTTTTGTATCTTGAATCATTGAAAATCATATGAAATCTAAATTTGCACTTAGGTTACAGATCATACAAACTAAAACGCGTAAAAATCATTTTAAATTTCTTGAAAATTATGAAAAAAACCATAACTAGGACTCATACGCCCTTTTGGGCGATTTAGCTCGTATCCAAATTTTAAATTGTCTTTTACATCATTAAAAACCCTAGTTCTGTGTTTCCTAAGCTTGTTGGTAACAAATAGTATCAATCTAGAAAGTTTCAGTAACTTCTGTTTTATGTATCTAGGTCAAATCATCCATGTAGTGTAGTCATCTTTTTTTTAGAAAAGCATTTCAAAAATTCATTTCAGTAGTAAAATCTTCAGATATGTGGGATATTTGTTTACATTTTTGAAGAATTGCATAAATCAGATAGTTTACTTTTGCATATTAGCATGTTTCCTTTTAAGAGATGTGGTTTTGATATGATTAAGAATGGATTGCATAAGTACAACATCCCCTCTTATGAGGTCAAGGTAGAGTACAACAATGAGGTCATTAAGACACATATTAGTCAACCTTCTACTATCTTTGATAGTTATGAGAACATCTTAGAGAAAGTGGATCAAAGCATTGACACAATCCTTAATATTACATTTCCTATCTCAAACCTTACAAGCATTATATGATACAAGAAGATACAAGCATTGACAATGATGAAAGCCATAATTGTTCTTCTTCCAATACCTCTCCTACTAGTGACGAAGGTATCTTGGTGAAATAAGATACAATCATTGAGAATCATGAGAGTCTTGATTGTCTCTCTCCTCCTTCCTCTTGAGAAGATATTATGACACAAGAAGATAAGATCATAGACACATTTCTAAACATCACCTTAGTTAGTCTATACTCATCCCTTGCTTGTGAGAATATTTTAGTGAAAGAGGATGATATCATAGAGAGCCATGACAATCAAATTTGTCCTGAACTCCTAATATCCCTTGTTGCCAAGAAGATAGGTTTGTATTAGAAGATGCACCTATTCAGAGTCATGAGAATCATGTTCCTCCCTTCCCTCATGCTCCTACCATTTGGAAAGGTCTATTTGGTAAGCATGAAAATAATAGTTGTCCTTCTCTTGATGCCTCCCCTACTTGTGATGAAGCTACTTTAAAAAATCTAACCATGGAATGTGATGAAAATCTTACAATATCTCCTACTAGGGTAGATAGTATGGCACAAGAAAATGAGACCTTAGAGAAAAAGGACAATCAAATTGAGCCTTCTCTTAATGTCCCGACTATTGATAAAGAAGATATTTTGACCTCCCTTACATGCGATGAAGTCATTTTAGAAGAACCAAACTTTGAATGTCATGAAGATCTAGCTTGTAGTTCTCCTAAAAACTCTCCTCCTATGGAGGATATCATGGCGCAAGTAAATAATAACATTGACAATAGTGACATAGTTTCCTTAGATGAAGATGATGAAGTAACATTAGACTCTCCTTCACTAAGGGAAGCTAATATTATTCAACCTCAACTCATCCTTGACCCAGCTTCATACAAACCTCAAACTAAAAAGAAACCTGAACTTATCCTTTACCCACCTAAGAATAATGTGTCACAGTAGCCGAGTCATAATATCGTTGCTCATACATATAACTCTAGAAAAAATCTGTAACCAAGACAAACAACTTCAACGCCCATTCTTTTGCCTAATCCTATCTTATCTGGTCATCCTCGTTTGCCTCCGCAAAGTGGAAAGGAGTATGATTTTGTTGAACTAAAGAATACTCCTGGTAAGATATTCTTATGGGACCTTATTCAAGCCTACCCACATTATGACAATATGATTCAAAGTGCTTTCCAACAAGTTGCTATCCCTTCTAGTGTGCAACCAAATGACATAGCAGCCACGGTTCACGAAATCAATGCTGACATTGTTTTCAACCAAAGTTAGGTCCCTCCTTTAGAAGTGCAAAAAAAAAATGATGCTTTCATGATAGTAGTTATCTATAACAGGTTGGGAATAAAAAGAACCCTCATTGAAAATGGCTCCACCCTTAATGTGTGTAGTGTGACTCTTTTGGATAAGCTTGCATGGATAGATCAAGAATTCGACTTAACTCTTTATCTATTAAGGGATTTGACAATGTAGTAAAACAACCACTTGGTGTGATCAGTTTGCATATTTCTGTTGGAAAGGTCACACTAGAAACATTGATCCATGTTATGGCTCACGGTCTTTCATATAACCTCCTTTTAGGCAGACCGTGGATTCATGCAATGAATGAGGTGCCTTCTACTCTTCATCGTAAAATGAAGTATGTCTACAACAACAAAGTGTACACACTCGAAGCTAACCTTGACCCAAGCAGTTGTTTAAACATTGAGAAAAACAAGGAAAATCATTTGAAAACATTGACACCAATTACACAATTAGAACCCGTGCAAGAAAAAGACAAAAAATAACATATTGAGGAAATCACGAAGCTATTAGAAGATGACTGGGGTTCCTTATACTTCAAATCAACATTCATGGGAGAATACATGATCATAAGCAAAGACTCTGGAAAGGGAAAATAAAAAGTGGTAATGTCAACACAAACTTCGGAAGATCCTTCGAAAGCATCCACGTCAACCACTTCAAAAGAAAAGACAACATACACAAAAAACTTTGAGGAAACTAACTATCAACAACTTTTGAATCCTAAGGAAATGAAGAAGCTTTATGGAAGAGGTTATGAACTTATGAGACAATTAGGATATAGTGGAAAAGGATGTGGTGCTAGAGAATAAGGTATTTGTGTCCCTATAGAGCCTCACATGCAAGAAAAAATTAGTGGTCTTGGTTATTTCCCATTGAAAGAAACAAACAACCCTTTGCTCAATATCATCTTGAATTGATAGAAACTAGTGGTCTTGATTATCATCCTTTAAAAGAAATAAGGAAATCCTCGGTTAATGTTAATGTCATCACGCAAAACACATGATTTGAATTCGTTAGATTTTACACCCTCCTAAAAAGGAGAGAACAAAATCGCAAAATCTAAATAGCCTTGTGTAAGTATTGTTAGAAACCCTAGATCAGACATGCAAACCTAAACACCTTCCACAGAAGAGAAAAACAGAAAAAGCAAAGCTTTGCATGTCAATGTGCAAAATAATATTATTCAGGAATTCAATGTTACAATGAGATGATTTGCTTTATATAAGCAAAGTATGCAACCCTAATGTTGACCTAAAATTAACTCAACCTAAGTAAAGTTATGCAAGTGTAATTAAATATTAATTACACTAACACCCCCCCATAAGTGCAACTTAGGGAGACTAAATAAGCATGCACCTAAAACTAAGATGAATGCAAGAAAGCATGAATGGGTCCCGGCAACTAGGCCTGATCAGGTACCCATGTACAAATGCAATAATGAGGTAGAGAAGGAAAACCCAGTGGGACAACCCCCCCTACAATGAGATGACTGCTGCAAAGAAGCACTAGAAGAACACTGTGGAGTAACACTGGAACCGCAATCTGGCAAGCAAGGAAAGATACTTCTATCTACAAGAAACCATATCGGAATCATAATAATGTGACAGCAGACCCGATGCCACGGAACACTCGAAAACACCAAACTGGAACAACCCTGGAATCCATAAAGCAACAGTAGATGATATGATGATGACAGAATCTGGAAGCCGTGAATCTCGATGCCGATGCCAAAACTGAGACTAAAACTCTTCCATGGGAAAAAGTACCATACAAACTCGGGAACAATAACCACAAATTTAGTGGCCCTCAAACTGAGATGGATCCGATGCGGATCACTAACCATAGGCTCTCAATCTAAAGTGTGAACCAAAATGAATCTGGTATGTGTCAAGCTAAGACAAAATATGGCCAAAAGAAATAAGAAACCAGATTACAACCCATGCGAGTTTCCATCAAAACATGATGAAGATTATTATGCAAGAAACCCCCCCGATGGAACTTTATATCAGTTCGTTTATTACAATCCCCAATGACTACAAAAGGAGAGAATGCCTAACATGCATAAACAAGAAAATAAAAATAGACCTCAAATCTGTGTAGAGGACTGAACCAACTTTCCAATGCCGCAAGAATGGCGAAAAAAGGATCACCGAGTCAAAAGATATGCCCTCCGGAGTGAAAACAACAACATCTGAGTTCAAGGACCTGCAAAATAAATTAGAGAAAAATCAGAAAAAACTAAAAACACCACTAGATGCGTCAGAATCATCTTTCCAACGGTATCTCGTTTGTGAAAAATGGACACCGTATCAAAAATTACGCCCGATTTTGTCAAAGGTGCTCAAGAATGGCCAATAAGGCTTGCAGGCAGCCCAAAGGCTAAAAAAAATCGGCCCCTGTCCTGCATGCGACCAGGGGCTAGCGGACAGGGGGCTGGGGCGGAGCCCTGGTTCTCCATAAGACCGGAACCGTAGATTGAAGCCTCAGGGCTAGCAGGAGCCCCCTGGTCCTCCATATGACCGGGGTTGATGGAAGGGGCCCGCGGGGGCGGCAGGAGGCCGGCACATGTCGGCGGCGCTGCGGATAAGCGGCTGAGCGAGTGGCCTCCCAATGGCGGTGCCCATTTTGGTGGCATTGAAATCCTTTTCTTCAATTTTTGTGCCGTTTTCGCTTCGAAATGCGTGCTGTGGAGGCCGTATGGCTTCCCTGGCAAATTTTTTTTGCCTTCTGGACCAACTTTGCCAAAATCGATGAAACGAAAGGTGATCTTAGGGTTTTTGGCCGCTGCAAACGCAATGGTGACCTCTGTTTCTGCTCAAAATGCTTCAAAAAAATGGCTACCTCTAGAGCTTCCAAAAAATCACCAAAACTGAAACCCTCATAGATCTGGCAAATCATGACCAAAATCTGCAAAATGAAAGCCAAACCTGACTTTTTCCAGCACTCTGAATCCAATGGTGAGGCCCGATCTGATCCAAGACGCTGCATAAATGAACTCAAGGCATAAAATCCTCGAGGAACCCCAAACGAACTCTGCAATGGTTTTCTCCAGAATTTGAGAAGGGGTTGCATGTCAAGGCTCTGATACCATGTTAGAAACCCTAGATCAGACATGCAAACCTAAACACCTTCCACAGAAGAGAAAAACAGAAAAAGCAAAGCTTTGCATGTCAATGTGCAAAATAATATTATTTAGGAATTCAATGTTACAATGAGATGATTTGCTTTATATAAGCAAAGTATGCAACCCTAATGTTGACTTAAAATTAGCTCAACCTAAGTAAAGTTATGCAAGTGTGATTAAATATTAATTACACTAACAAGTATGACATCTTGTACTAATAAAGAGATATCTTTGTCGCAAAATAAAATAATATTTTCTACTTTTGATTAAGAGAGTATCTTGACGAGACTCCTTCAAGATTCGTTTGATCTCTCTCCCTCCAAGAACACGAAAGAAATTTTACTAGAATAATTCATTTTGCACATATCATAGAGTTCATGGTCATTCTACTAATGAATGTAAGGCCTAAGTGATAAAATTCAACATCTTAGAATTCATAGTCATTCTCCTCTAATTGAAACTTATTTTCCTCCTATTCGCCTAATCCTTGCCCTACACTAAGTGGGGGCAAGAGGTTAGTTAGCCTTGTCCTCGTATGTCACTTGTCGTTGTCTCTTTTGGCTAGTTGATCACCTTTCATGTATATATTAGATAAATCTTCGGATGTGGATGACATTCCTTAAGTTGGCTCGCATGTGACATACTCATTTATACATATTGGGGGAAACCTCTTCCCTTTTCATGACGTAGCTTATTAGAAACAAATGACTTGGCATAGGGCTTTTCGAATAAGCTCTCATATCTTCTCATACTTTAAACCAATTGCTCACAACAATGGTGTTAGCAACCGCTTTAAAGTTGGGGCATACATCAGCACTCAGGTTTTACTGTGTGATTTTCTTTATTCTTGCGATGCTTGCTTTTCTTGGTGATGTCATTTGGTTTGATTTTCTTCCAAAAGCGTGATATTTCTTTGACTTGTCCTCTCTTGGAGACATTAAACATGATGTTCCCTAACAAGAGACCTTACATGAACTAAGCAAAATCCCTTTGAACACACCTTACACTATTTCGTATTTACAACATTGGTTATATGGCCGCCTGGCATAACACACTTTGCTTGCTTGTGGTGCCATCGTATTTGTTCATGAGTTTCCAACATACGAAGCTCTGCTTGCCTCATGAAAGTCAAAGTTTATTGCTACGTGACTCCTTATCAAAGTTATCAATATTCATAACTTTGGTATGGTTGGACGGGAAGCTGATCTGAGGTATGACTTTCCCTTAGCCACTCGCATCTGTTGTGAGCATATACCAACCACCTATGTATGTGTTTCACTCTCCTGGATTACTTACCCAATAGACAACCTGAAGTTCTATTGCTTCAAAGTGAGGATTCATTTTTGGACAAACAACTTAGATCTGATACACATCATGTTGGACAAATGGTCGAGGTTTGATCCACCTCTTGTTATTTTTGTTATTTTTTTCTTTATTTTAGTCATTGCCATTGCATGTTTGTGTATCTTGTTTTGTTGCATAGCATTCCAAGACTATACAAGAGTGTCTAGAGAGTTTACAAGAGCATACCTAAGGCATTCAAGGGCAGAATTCTCCATCAATTGTTGCAAGAATTCAAGATCCATCATCATGTCAAAATTATCAAGCATCAAGCATGTTGTTGAGCTGGTATTTTGATGTTGCATTCCAAATCCAAGATTAAGCATTGTTTTACACTTATTCCAAGATCTAGATCTACATCCTTCATGGTCACTTCATGTTGAGTTGCAGGTTTACAAAACATCATTTAATGTATCATTGTCCATGTTTCATGTTTCATGTCCCTATTTCATTATCTCATCATTTGGTTTAATTACCTAAAATGGGTTTGGCTAAGGCAAACCCCTATTCACTAACAATCAACAATTTTTCTCCTCTTTACATGTGTGATTCCAGATCTAGGTGTCTTAGAGCATGAAGGATTTTTGAAGAATAGGTTACAAGCTTAAAAGAAGTTGTTGGAGTTGTCTCCTCATTTGTAAGGTTGCTGTTTGGAACCTTGGAAAATGGGGGAATGATATGATGATGAGTATTCACACCCACTTTCAAAGAGACTCCAGTCAAGGATAACCCTAGAGATCTCAATGCAAAGGTGATTGAAATATTGCAATAGGGTTGTCCTAGAGGCTGAATGATATCTAATGAGGGGTTCACCATGAAGTTGTAAAACAAAACCTAATTGCATGCAAACTAACCCTAAATGACTTAAAAAGACAAGCAAAATGCAACAAAAAACTATGAAATTGTAAGTGTGCACTTGAGAGACTGAGGAAGGTAGAATGGAGGTTTGGATCACTGAAAAATTTGCTATTGATGTATACTGAGATTCATTTGCCAAGCTGGGTGAATCAGTCTAGCTTTCGAGAAAATGTGCAGATATAGGTTTCAACCGAAAGGGTTTCCAAATCTGTAAAAATCTCTGTAAGGCCTGTAGAGTGGGACTCACTCGCCACTTGTGGCGAATTAGTCCACTTCTACTTTTTTAGAAGTTTGGGACCTGATTCTGTTCCTCTCGGTTTGCTCTACTCTTTTTGACTAGTTTTCAGATCCGAAACTGCAAATTGCCACCTGTAGGTCTTCTCTAAGCTTCTCCAAGGCTTGATGAAACCTTTGACAAATTTAAGAATTTGACAACTTTTCTCCTTGGAAAATCTGCAACCTAGCCGTGCAAATCACACACAAGAAGAGGGAAAAAATGTTGTTGGGTTAGAGAATAGGGGTTTGCCTCAGTCAAATCCCTTGTTGGTAATTAAACCTTGAAATAAAAGCAAATATGAGTGGAATATGATGAATGAATAAATAACAATGTTGCAACTCACCAAACCCTAGCAATAAGGTGCTATAAACATGCAAATAATTGCTCCAATGGATGTAGAATCAAATATGAGTGGAATCTTGCTTGATGTTGATAGATATTTGATTGAAACAATTGCTTGAAACACAAACCCTACATCACAATTGTTATCTCTAAAACAACATGATGCAAGAATTATTTGAGATGATGATTGACAATTGAAGAATGCTATATAATGCTTGATAATCTGCCCTTGAATTCTTTGAATGCTCTTGTGAAGGCTCAAATACTTGTAAAATTTGCTAAGTCACTTGATTGCTTGATAGATGAAAATGAGAGAAAGAACCTTGTATTTATACTCAATTATACAAGAATTCTCAAAATTACAACACTACAAGTTGACATCAGATCTGGGAGAATAAAATCCTATCGAAAATTTGAATTAAATTTAAATTATGGTCACATGGGACTCATACCTGCAAGGTGGCGAATGAGTCCACCCAAGCTTAATATATGGGACCAAAAATGAAAAAGTGCTTAAAAATATGTGAAACTTGCATCGGGGCCAATAATACCTAGGTGAGACTTATTCACTCAAGGTCGAAAATGAGTCCAAGACACTAAGTCTGGGCCACACTTGCTAGAAACACTTGAATTATGATTGGTCAATGATTGGTATCAGGATTATTCTCGAAATGATGGAATAAATGAGGCTTGTGGATGCAAAATAGGGCCAATTAAAGCATAAGAAAGCTCAATTATTAATAACAAGCCTAGAAAAATGTGAAAGTATGTTACAACACTTTACAACACTCCAAATAAGACAAGATTAAAGTTGATTATGCTTATTATGCTTAGCTATTTGATGAAACCCTAGAAAAATGTGAAAGTGTGTTACAACACTTCACAACGCTTTTGCGAGGCACTATTAAAATCCATTAGTTCATAAGGGCCCAAGACCTAATGTGAATGTGTTATCCATATTACAACATTAAATCAAGGCAAGATTAAGCCAAAATCACAAGGAGGGCCCGAACAAGTCAGAAATCTAGGTCATTCATTCAAGTTTCATGCATCACTAGGTTTCATAATTAGTTCTTGTATTTCATTATTCTTTCCAAGTCCTAGCTTGGTGGTGAACCCCTCTTTAGTTCATAATCAAACCCTAGGACACCCTATTGCAAGATTTTTTTTCTCTTTTGCATACTTTAGATTGAGATCTCTAGTAAGTATGATGCAAGTAAGTTTGATCCTACATGGAAGAACAAAGATGTGAGACATCACGATGCAAGTAAGTATGATCCTACCTTTGATAAAAATACTGGTTATATCTTGCATATTGAAGATAGTTCTGAATGTTCACTAGAAAAATATGCTCTTTTAAACAATGAGGATGCATTAGATACTCCATTGTTAGGGCCTAAAAATTCTTGTTGGAATGCAATGTTAGGAGAAACCAGAGAAACAAACAAAATGGAAAGACAAATATTTTATATTGATCACATAAAACATTGCATATACCCTTGACAAACACACTACTGCTGCATTATCTCTCACAACTTTGATATACAAAACACCATTAGCACAATCTGTTACAACTTCTAACACTTTACAGACTGAGCTTCAACTCTTACATAGACACAAATGTGCTATTACACTTATTATTACTTACAACTCCTTGGTTGGAACATTACAAAGACCTGAGTTGCTGCTCATTACATTCATTCACCTTATAGCTAGCTGGACTCATTTGAGAGTGCATACAAAATCAGACTCATCCAGTATATAGGAGATTAAGTATACACGATGAAGAGAGAAGAAACATCAAATAGTATATTTTAAACCTAAGTCACAAAGTTCGAGTTCAAGTTCGGCAACAATGAAATTCGGATAAAGTTTATATATATATATATAATAAATATATTAAATTGTTTTTATTAAATAATACATACATTCGATTATATTTATTAAATAATAAATAAATTAAATTTAATATGATAAATAAAATATTATAATTAAAAATCTAATTTAATTATTTTAATATATTAACTGAAAATGAAAATGAAATAAAAACAAAGCCCAAAAATATAAATATATGAAATTTATTTGAAAAATTTAAAATTAAAATAAAAACAAACCGAAGCATTAAAATCGAAACATTAAACATTAAATGTGTAACCTGATTCAACATATAATATTTGCGCCCGTTTCTCCTCATTATCGTGCTATCTCCCAAACTCTTTCGTTGATTTCTTTTTCTGGATTGAGTAATAACAGATTCGTTAGGCAGCTCCAGTTGCAGCTACAGTCAACCATGAACCATGAACGATTTTACTTGCTCTTGGTTGCGAAATCAGATGGAAAATGTTATGTCAACAAAAAATCGTCACGAATATATTACAGTAGGGCTGCATTTGGAGGATTTGTTCACCTCAAAAGAATTATTCACGCTGCTCACCTGAAAAAAACCCCACAAAACATTATTTTTAAAAATTGAAGAAAAATTATGCCCTTTATCTATACGAATATTACGCGAACAACTAGAGGGAATTAATATGAAATCTATTCCAATCTTTGTCTTTAATGTTGATATTGATTTTGATTCGTTGTTGATTGTGATTCATTCCGAGGACATTGACATGACCGGTACCAGCTGCAGAAGTTAATGACGTAGGTGGAATTGTATTTCCAACACTCTCTCTTAATCATAATTATGAATTTCAATTTTTTTTTTTTTTCATTCATGTTTCAATAATTACAATCTTCAAGTTTAGATCGAACCTAGGAAATCCCATATTTTTATTAAGATGGTCTAACCACGAGCTTTAGTTTTTTATCACCAGTCCATTGTAGGTTCAAGTGTGATACTTTGTTTTTCTCTCAACACCTATCTTTGAGCCACACTATTGGTCCTCGAGGATCCTAGCTTTATTTGGCTTTGTTGGTCGAATCTTTCTCAAACACATAATGGTACAATATTCAACCATATTATTTTTTTTACCAATTTACAACTTGATTTGCTTGTCTTTGTACAACTTCAGACACCTATCATCCTTTGATCTTCTCTTCCCTTTAGCAGCTTCTCTATTTTGTTCCCTTTAGCAGCTGCTCTTTCCTACTTTGTTTTGAGAGAGGCTTCTCATCTTTTTTCTTGCAATCTCCTTTTTCCTTGACTATGAACTATTCCTTTCATTCATACTATGGCCTTTTTCTTTCATTGGCACGATTCACCTTTCTGCAACTTCTTCTAGGATCCTTTCTTTCTTTTTCAACAATCAAAATTGATGGCCTCTTCTCTTCTCTGAATTGGCAGCTTGAATATCTCTTCCATCTCAAAAGATAAAAATCTTCTTTACCGAGAACTTCTCTTTTTACAGCTTCCTTTTAACATACAATAGTTTTTTTTTTTTTAAATGCGACTTATTTTAACTTTTGAGGATTTCTTTTTTCCATTGATCTATAATGGCTTCTTGAATGCTTTGATTTATAATTCTCCAATTTGCATCCAAACCAAGTCTTGGAATGTTGGAAATATAATCGCAACTACTCCAGCTTGTGTTGTCCTTTCTGTATGAGTCTCTGTATCAGCATTCGATCTTAATCAACCTCAGTATTAAAGACAAACAGTGAAATCAGATTTGGACAAGGATTCGAATAGATTTGATATTATTTCCTACAGCCTATTCACTATTCCGTCAGCATGCTTCACACGTTTTATGCATAGTTTGAAATACAATATTTTATTTTTGTTCTCTCTCCTCTGTTGATGGTTAGTTTTTTATATATTTTTTAAGTTTACATTTTTGTAAGCACATTGCCAAAAGAGTCCATCTCCGTAGAGTTGTAAGAAGTTTGTAATGGTGTCAGTGTCTATGTAAGACCCGAAGCGCAGTCAATATATGTATTGGTAACAGTTGTTTGTAATGGTTATAGAGCCAAAGCTTTGTAAAACTTCAGCCTCTGTAATATTTCATTCTAATCAATATTAATGTTCCATGATTGTATTTGTTTCTGTTTGTTTCTTTTTCCTCTCCCCCTTTCATTCCTACAAATGGTATTGAAGCGAGTTCGAGACGTTTGTCTGGGTTTGAAAACTTATAGAAGAAAGAGTTTATGGGTGGCTGTTGAAAAGAGGCCAGTCGAAAACAATTTGTCTCATGTTGTGAAGATTGATGGAAATTGATAGAGGAGTAGTTCACTGCTATTTGTGAACAAGTTAAGGAGTCTTTCGATCTGAAAAATGCATTAAAGTGGCTGGTTAGGAAATATTGTGATTGCCACTAATAAGTATTCTCTAGAGGCCGCTAAAGAGTTAAAATAGAAGAGAAGTGCATTTTGGAAGCCGTTGTTGAAGAAAGGAGTTGAAATATGAGAATATCCAGAAGAGGTCGAAGAAAGAAGAGGCCGAACCGCAACTCAAGACAAAGATGCTGAAAATGAGTTGATGAAAATCGTGGTAAATCACAAAAGGAATTGTTGTTGCTCAAGGAAGGTGAAATTTTTGTAGAAACAACCAACAGGATCCGAAGATACTAATGTGAAGTTTGTGTGTGGAAGTCAAATTCTAGCCTTAGAAAACACGACAATATTCTTGAAGAAGTCATTAGGAAGCTGACAGTTTGATTTGCAGCTTTTAAATTGTCCAAACAAGGAGGAGATTGACAAAATAAGAGACGAGGTCGATGAGATGAGAAGATCAATGTTTTTCGAGATGGAGGTGTCGCTGCCAAGTTTGATTTTGATGTCTAAAGAAGATTGCCCATAGGTCATTCTTGGAGTAAAGAATTATACCACTCCCAGCGAAGAGGTACGCAAGGGCAAAGCTTCTGTAGCTAGAAGTTGTTGAATGAAGTTAGCCAAAAATGATATTGAGAGATCTGAAGATCACAAGTGTTATTTGCTGCCAACCTTGTGCCTTTGAATGATGTCCAACTCAACATTAAAGGAGATAGGAGAAAAGAACAAGTATGAAGACTTGGTGGTAGCCATCGGTCAAAGTAGAAGGTGAGCCTTCGGTAGTTTGCTGGTTTAGTTTAGTAGTCGTTCAGAAGAGAATGTTTTGTTGGTTAGAAGAAATTGCAAAAGTCACAGTCGCAGTTGTTAATGGCACCATTGCTTTATTTCAGGTTCGTAGCCATAGTTTTTTGGTCAATATTTGAAGCAGTGGTTTGAGAGTGAGGAGGCACACGAAGCTGCTGAATAAGATAAATCGCAAGAAGATAGATTATGGTCTAGAGGAAGGCCATTGCATGGATGAAGGAATAATTCACACTCAAAAAAAGAAGGGGACTGCAAGGAAAAAGAAGAGGAGCTGCTAAAGGAGATCAAAAGATCAAAGTAGGATACATATATGAAGTTATGAAAAGATAAGCAAATGAAGTTGTAAATGGGTATAAAAATTAATGTCATAGAATGTCTAGTATTTTGTTTTTGTGTGAATGAGGCCAACAAAGCCAACTAAAGCTAGGATCTCCAAGCACCAACAGTGTAGCTGAAAGGGAGGTGTTGAGGAAAACAAGTGTATCACACCTGAACCTACAATGGATTGGTCATTAGAAGGCCTAAGCTCTTGGTTAGAGCATTCCAATAAAAAATTGGGATTTGCTAGGCTCGATCTCTAGAATTTGATGATTGTAGATGCTGTAGCATCAATACAAAAAATTAAGAAAGAAATTGGAATTCGTAGTTGTGATTAAGGAGTGTTGGAATTATAATCCCAACTACTCCAGCTTCTTCTGATGGAATGCGACAATGATGAAACTAGTATGTACAAGCTACTAGGATACTTTGAGGGTCAAGCATAAAACTTCTTAAGATGAATGCTATTAATAGGATCTTCCTAAGGTTCTACTTTAGGTGTAGCAAGTTTAAAAGCTCTAGAACCATAGTTTCAATAATAATGAAGGGTCCAAACTAGGTAAGTTGAAACTTTCCTTTCTTATCTCTATCTTTTTTATTCTTTTGATTTTCTTTAAGTACCATGTCTCTAATCTCAAACCTTTGACTTTTGATCTTTTTGTTATAGGTACGTCAAAGGCGGTTTAGTTAAACTTGTAACTGATTTAATGCATTAATATGCCTTTCATCTATCATGTCAAGTTCATATAATCTAGATAGTCAATACTTCTATTCATCAATGACATTCTTGAAAGACACCCTTATGGAGGGGAGCTCAACCTCAATAAGAGAAATGGATTTAGTTCCAAAGACTAGCAAATACAAGGTGGCTATTGTAGGTGTGTGGATATTTATGGGATTCGCTCATCTAGCGGGATTAAGCTGCAAATGCTAATCATGACCAACATCATTGACCATTTTGATAAGAATTTTTGATATAGTTTTGTTGGAGGCCTTACCTTGATCAATACCTTGTGGATAATAAGGAGTGAAAAATATATGTTAGATATGGAATTGGTGGCAAAGATAACAAACATCTTGATTTTTGAAATTTCATTGTGTGTAATGATAGCATGAGCTATTTCATAGTGGAAAATGATATAGTTTAGGATAAATTTGACTATTTTCTTTCCCATAATATTAGAAAATGGGACGGCTTTAACCCACTTTGTAAAATACTTTGTGGCGGTGATAATGAATTTATTAACATTAGATGAGGGGATATGGATTTTTCCTACAAGCTCTACTGCCCATTATGAAAAGGGCTGAGGGTAACTTTTTGGCGGGTGCATGAATCAAGTTTGCATGCTATTGACATTGACAATATTTCTTAGCAAATTATTATGCATCATGTACCATTGTTGACCAAGATATCGAATTCTTAACAATTTTTTGACAAGAGTAGGTCCACTAGAATGAGCCCCACAAATACCTTCATGTATGTCAGATAAGGTAGTTTTAGCATTGTCCAAGTCTAGAAACCTAAGGAGGATACCATCAAGAATTCTTCGATAAAGGGGTATCACCAAGGATGGCAAAATGGGAATATCGACAAATGAATGTTTTCTTTTGAGTACTAGATAAATTGGGTGGAAGGGTACCATTATGGAGAGAGGAGTACACATCATGATACCAAGGGGATTTACAACCAACAAGCTCACACACTAATTTGAATTTAGGAACATCAAAAGTTGGAATCAAAATTTTCTCTACAAAAAAAGCACAATCATGAGTATTATGAATCATTTCCAAGAGAGATCCAATAGTTGCAATAGCATCTACAACCTTGTTATTTCCCCTTGGGATTTGTTCAAAACTGATAGTTGAAAAGTATTGTATGAAACTGTCTACCATCCTCTTGTATGGGAGTCATTTTTTATCTTTTATTTGATACTTGTCATTCACTTGTCGTACAACCAATTGTGAATCTTTGAAAACATAAAGTTTCTTTATTTTCCATTGAATTGTCATTATAAGACCGATGATTAAAGCTTCATATTTTGTAATATTATTTGTGCAAGGGAAAGCATGTCTATATGACTTTGGGATACAATCACTTTATGGAGTGATAAAATAATTCTAGCCCCAGATCCATGTTGAGTGTTAGAGCCATTGAAATATAACTTCCTGAAACGTGAAGAGCTAATGTTAAAAATTGTCTCATCTAGAAATGATGAGATTGGGGGATGATCCACATCTAAAGGTGCATCTGCTAATTGATCTAAAATGATTTATCTTTTGATAGCCTTATGATCCACATACTCAATGTCAAATTCACTTAGGATCATAACCCATTTTTCTATTTGAGCTGTTAGAGCAGCCTTAGATAAAACTTACTTTAAATGATCCACCCTAGAGATGAGCTTTTTTTGATTGTTAAGCATGTAGTGTCTCAATTTTTATGACACAAAAGTAATAGTTAGACATGCCCTTTCTATTGGAGTGTAATTAATAGATAGCTCTCTCCTTTCCAACATCACTATGTTGTGTGAGGAGAGCACCTAATGCAACGGCGGTAGCCGAGATATATAATAATAATGGTTTCCATTTAATAGGTGGCATCAAAACTGGAGGTGAAGCTAAATAATCCTTTAATTATTAAGAGGCTTGTTGACACTTCTCATGCCATTTAAATGTGACATTTTTATGTAAAAGATGAGTTAAAGGTTGACACGTATTTTTTAGTTGAGGTACGAAACACCAAATTGATTCGAGTTTTCCTTGAAGGCTATACAATTTCTTTAGATTAGTTGGAGGAGGAATATCAATTATAGTTTTAACTTTAGTAGGATCGCCTTCAAGGCCTCTAAGGGAAACAATGTATTCTAGGAATTTTCCAGAAGTTACTTTGAAGATATAGTTTTTTGGGTTCAATCTCATTTAATCTTCCATAGTGCTATGAAAAAGATCATGAAATATTGTTGTGATTGCTCTTTGATAGGTAGCCCTTAAATTCTATAAACCAAAAGACATAGCATGCCAACAAAATGTTCCCCAAGGGCAAGTGAAAGATGTTTTATATTGATGTTCAATGGCGATACAGATTTGATTATAACCAAAAAATCTATCAATTAAGGATAACGTTTCATGCCCAATTACTAAATCCACAATCATGTTTATGTTAGCTGTTTGTAAAATTGGTGCATATACGGATGCCCCTATTACCCAGATTTGTTAATTACAACTAGATTGGAAACCCACTCAGGATAGTTAATTATTCTAATGAATCCCAGATTAAACAATTTTTGAAGCTCAACCTTTCCCAATAAATCTACTTGTAGATGTATCTTATGAAGCTTTTGTTTTACCAGTTTTACATCATGAAAAAATGTTAAATGACGAACTACCAACTCAGAGTCAAGACCTAGCATGTCCATATAAGACAATGCCGAATTTATAGTTCTATTTTTTAAGAATTATATGAAGCCCTCATTCTCTTGTGGTGATAAAAATGTTGCAAAAAATGACCTTCAGATTTTTAGTTGTACCCAAGTTTTCTTCTTACGACTCTTCTATCAAGATATAAGATTTCCCTTGATACATAGGCATGATAGGAAGATCAAGATTCTCATTGTATTCTTGAGATAATGTTAGAGCATGCTTTCCCTTAGAGGTTTTCTTTACGACATTCAATTATTTGTTGCGAGTTAGAGGTTTTGAAGTTTGAGCAAAATATGCTTTGTCATCAAGCTCAATAACAAAACCATCTTTAATATCTTTGAAAGGTAAAGTTTATCTTAATCCATTGAATTCCCCAATGGCCTCATCATTTGGGAATGTATCTAGAACTGATGGACCTTGTTGATCCCAATCTATAAGCTAAGGATAAATAAGTGAAATCTCTTTAGATTGTGATGATGGGGATGCAAATGATATGCTGGATCAGGTGGAAATAGAATGTTATATAAAAAAAGTTAGATTAGATTTTAGCTTTAAAGGTACCTTATTAGGGGAGTTGTATCCAAGCCATTCATGATGCCTTGTGATAGATAGGGGCTCAATGATTCCTTGTTTTTGATGGCTTAATACCTTACCTTGATAACCTATGTTCTTAATTATATGAAGGCCTTTAGGATATTTTTGTATAGGTAGAATAAAGACATGATTATATTTATGCTTAGATAACCATGTTGAGACATCATCTTCAATGTTTTCTTTTCCCAAATCACTCCAACCCAAAATTGGGTAAGCCCACAATGAAAGCTTGTTTTATGTTATATTCTCCTAACCAATTGTCATTATCTTGAACCTTCATTTTGGGAGGGGAGGTGTGTGGATCAGAAGATGAGGGTAAGTAGGATCCAGATCTATGTCATATGATGAGGATGTAGTTGCTTGATTATTAGGAATTTGGATAGGTTTACTATATTTTCTTCTAATGTTTTTATACTCAAAAGGGCGAGGATCCCCCGAAATATTGACTTGGAAACTTCATATCCGCTATAGTAGAGACCTCAATTTTGGAATTTTATCGTTCCTTGATATTCATGCTCAACATCATCATAAGATTTTATGATGATTTTCTTTTTGACAATCAATGATACCCCCTAGACTATCCTTATTATTTTACTAGTTGGAATGTACAAATGTTTAGACCTACTCCAACATCAATCATGACTCATATGATTTTATGCCTATGGATGAAGACCTCAAGATGCAAGCCCTCTTTGTGAGATGCATCATCAGGATGAGGGTCTTTTTCATTAAACACCAAATGATGAGGATCTGAAATATGTCGAACCATGGCTTCAAATTAAGTGATATCTATGTCTTTAGATACAAAAGACTCTTGAAGTGCCTTGTCCAAGATTTCCTTATGTGTGGGGTATATTTCTAGAACCTCTAGGATAGATATTTGTGATGGTATTTTCTTTAGATGATCTGGAAGGTTATAATCAATGTTTGAAGATGAAACATATTGATCTCCTTGAAGGGTTTGCTTACCTCTATCTGTAATTATTGCATATTTAGGATTTTGTTTAAAGGAGTTGTGGTAGAGACATAAAGAGAGGACTTCCCTATATGAGTTGTGGTGTAACCATAAGCCACAACAATATAATTGGCTCCTTTATGATTATTGTTTTTGTTTGAATGTGCAACTTTTCCATGATTGGGGATAGGGTTCTTGAATATCATGAGATCATCATTATTTGTAGGTTGATTATCTATACCAATATCACCTTGATCTATAAGATCTTGTATAAGATTTTATAATTTGAAGCCATAAGAATTCTCATTTCCTTTGATCCTATGGTACTCACAATATTCATTTTCTTTATACCATGGAGGTTTAACAGTTGGTTCTTGATTTCTTACTTCTGGTAAGGTGATAAGTTTAGCTTGGAGTCTGTTGCCTTTTAGGAACATTGTTTTGCATAGGTAGTGTCCTACCATCTTGGTTATTTTGAGGATTGTTTATTGCCAATTGTAGGGTATGTTGAATGTTATGAACTAGTTTCACAAAACCCTTCCCAATGAGAGCTTTTTCAATGTTAATTATCCTTTCAATGAATTCTCCAAATGTATTACCACCTTAAATTTGAAGGTGAAAGACCAATTCATGATTCAAATTTTGAATAAATATGGGGGGCGAGTTATTTTTTAGGTATATGATTAGGAAGCTTGCTTGCTAAATTTCCCCATCTCTATAACAAGGAAACAAAGGATTATCCCTCATTTTGTTTTGCACTATAAAGGTAACTCAAGGAGGTTTCACATTCTATGTTGTATGAAAAATTCTCAATGAATTTATCTACCAATTCATGAAAGGTCTTGATCGCATGAGGTAAACATGAAAATAACTCAATATCTTGACCTCCTTGGCTTATAGAAAAGAGGTGCATTATATATATATATATATAAGATACCTCATGACAAGCTATGTAAAATTATCTTATGTGATCTCTTAGATATGCTCTTCCATTGTATTTGTCAAATCTAGGAATTTCAAAATTTTGAGGGGAAGGGATCATGTTCAAAGACTTGTCCAATGGATACAAACATAGTTCTTCTAATGTATAGCTCTTCTTAGTGTTAATGTTTGCAATTTCCATATTTGCTATCTTTTGTTTTATGTCTTCCATTTCTTGAGCCAAGTCATTTGTGGATGTTGATGGGGGTATACTTGTCTAAATGTTTTGTTGTTGATGTTGATGCCAACTGTTGTTGATCTGATTTAAGGGTATGTGATATTGTGTGTGTTGGCTTGGTTGGGTTTATTTTTTTGAGGTTGACTTGGTTGGATGCAATGTTATTAAGGTCGACTTGGTGGAATGTATTAGTGTTGAGGCTGACTTGAAGCAATGTATGGTTGTTGAGGTTAACTTGGTGGAGTGTAATGTTGTTGAGGTGAACTTGGTGGAATGGGAAATTTTTTCTATGTTTAAGGTACCCATGTTTAAATAAGATCTACTAAAGGTAGTTGCTTGTTTTGGTGTAAATTGACCTGGATGTGTCTCTTGATATATTTTGTTAGGTTGAGGTGGTGGTGTATATGTGAAAGTAGCAGCCACCTTTTCCCTTGATGTTTGAATGAGATTTTTGTGATGGTGCTAATATGTTTATTTGTGACAAAACTATGCTTCTCGTCGATGTGTTGATTTGACTTGCTTCTCCCAAAGTGTGATATGTAGTGAATGTTATAAAATCTTGTTCTTTATGCCTAGAAATTTCAAAGTTAGAGGGTAGCTTGGCACGATGTTGCACTAACATTAGAAGGTAATGATCAAGATTAATATTGAATAAAAGATACAAAACTCTCATTTGTTTAAGGTCGTGCTCAAATTCTTGTAAGTCTTATAATGTTAGACCTTGACGATGCTCAACATAAGGAACTATTAAAGGCTCATCATTAAGGAGGTATGGGTTTAAAGATGTTCCTTGCTCATGTTAACCAAAACCCATGCTCGTTGATGTATTTGACTCTTCTTAATCGGATTCCATGCTTTTCTTATATTGAGATCTTGTAAATGTCATACTCAATATAAGACCTTAGATAAAATAATATTTTCTTTCAACAATTTTGATTCTTGTTGCTCAAAACCAAAATAAGCGAAAGATAAGTTCTATCTCCTAATGATGATAATAATAATATTAATAGATAAAATGATAGATCTCACTTGAACTAGACATGAATCCAAGAAAGATGATAAACATTGATATTGAGAAATTCCAATTAAACTAGACTTGTGAGTCAGGGCCAACTTTCTAAAGAGTGGAGATCCCCAACTCAAGAGTAGCCTTGTGACTCTCAAGATGGTATATCCACAAATGATATGATATGATAAGAAAAAGATAGGAGATCGAGTTTGAACTTTGATAAACTTTCATAATGATATGACAAGGTACAAAAAAGGGGTTCCACTCGAATAGTATGAAGGATGATAAGAAATGCCAATAAGAGATATTATTTTTTAGCTCTACTTATTTGATAGTTTGATAGTTTACCTTTGATTTCCTTCTTGGTTTCAAAATGTTTTAATTTTTTTAACGACTTTTTTATTTTTTGTTATTTGTTCATAGATTAGAAACACACAAAGATATAATGACAAAGAAATTGTCCTAGACATGATTTTGGATGAATAGATTCCCTTCTATTTCAAGTAGAGATGGTGATCTAAGCAATTAAATACACATGAAATATTAAGAAGCCTACTCAAATGTTCATAAGCAATAATTTTTGACTAGGATTTACAAGCTCAATTATGGATATCCATAAGATATACCACAAGGGAACATGAGGCATTAATTCGTAGATGAAAGGGAATAATCTTAAACAATCGAGAAGAGGGGGTAACCCACTCTCCACCTTCAGTTCTCTAAGATCTATAAAGTTCTTTGAGGCTTAGACAAGATTGACAGTATTCCACTTCCAAGAGGCCTTTCTTTCGATTCACCCCCGATGTTTATTCTTTGTCAGAACACGGTAGTTGAGGTTGTCCCTTGGAATGATCACTTTAGTAGGTAGTCCTCATAAAAATAAAAATAGGATCACACATTTTTAATCCCCAAGATCATCTTTGGGTGTGAGAGGAGATTATATGCAAGTAGGTTGTGGGAATTAATAGACACTCATTTTTTTAGAGCCCAAATCCAAATGTGAGATTAATTTTAGCCCAATTTCAATGTGAGGAAGATACACCAAGCAAAATTTGATTAAAGAAAAACAAATAATTTAACTTTTGAGAAATTTACAAAATTAAGTGATCAGGTGATTGTAGTGAATGAACGTAGATTCCAATGCTAATCTTGAAACACCAATTTGATGAAGAGATTTGAATCCAATTTCCTTTGCAATGGTTTAATGTTGAATCTTTAAACATAAAGGCCAACAAACAACCCTAGAAAATAAAAGAAAGATCACTTATTTTTGAACCTAAAGGTCATTGTAAGGTGGAATAGGAGAAGATACATAAAAAGATCTTGCGGATTAAAAGAAAAATGGTTTATTATAGATCCCAAAACAAAATTTGAATGGTAAATTTTAAACTACAATTTGAAATGTGTGAAAATATACCAAAAAATATAATTTAAGGCAACAATGATAGCACCAATAGATTCCTTATGAATTTTTTATAGATTTAAAAAATAAATTGAAAAACACTTTGCTATAAAGAAGTTATGAGCATGTAAAATTTAAAAAAGAAGAAATGGCGACTTTGAACAAGTGTACCTAATTTTTGGTGCAAGATCCAAAAAAATAACGTGTTCCATAGAGAAGAGCTTTGAGCCAACTTTCTAATGCCTTTTGAATTTCAAAAATCTGATATGCTATGCAAAAGATTTTCTTGATTTTTAAAAATAACCTATTTGTAATAATGTTAGTAAATCAAATGCGCCATTCCATTGAACAAATACACAACATGATCAAACAAATGTGTCCTAGGATTTGGTAAATGTGCCACAGGATCTAACAAACATGCCACAAGATTTGAAAAATGCATGAGAGGATCTGACAAATGTGTCGTATGATCTGACAAATGCATGACATGATTTGACAAATACGCCATAGGATCTAAAAAATACGTGAAAGGATTTGATAGATGTGCCACTGTACAACACAAAAGTGTCACGAAACTGAATAAATGTGCCACAAGATTTGATAGATGTGTCACTCTATTGACAAATGTGCTATTCTTCTAAATAAATGCATGGAGACACCAAATAGAAGTGTCGATCTGACCTATAAGCCTTATAAAAACATTCTTTCAAAATTTCCTTTTTAAAATAAGGGACGTGGGTCCCAACAAGCATGCCAAAATGTAGATGAATATAAATGTCGATCACAAATATAAAAAATACAAAACTCACACTCTCACAATCACATAATGAAGTTAAAGATCTCGACTCAGAATATAGAATTTATATAACAAGCAAAGTCATCATAGCTAAGACCTCGAGTTGCTCCATTGTTGGTTTCTTTTCAAAGTAGCAAACTATGAAAGAAAAATAATGATGTGATTCAATGATAACATGATAAATGATACCTATGTGATGTAGGAGCATAGTGGTGGACAAGCTATCCAACATCAACCAAAATTAATTTTATTAATTTTTTCTTTTTTCTACCTTGTAATATTGTTAGTGAATAAATTAGTAATGGAATCCAACATTTAATGAATGTTTTGGTCACAACTTGCTGGCAAGTTGGTTATGCAATTTATTATTTGATTTTTGGCCTTTCAAGGCACATTCCAGTAGATGATTTCTTGGGCATTGGGATTGGAGGTTCGAGAGAGAGAATAAACAATTAAATTCTTCATTTTCCTTGTAAATTTCCCTTCTTCCAATCCTGAGCGTTGGAAATTGACGAGCCTTTTGTAATCGTTCTTGATGAATGCGGTAGCTGGAAGGTTATGGCATGGGATTTTGGGGATTGGTTTTCTACTCATGGTTGATAATTTCCAAAGGTTTTACTATAGATGGAAGGGTCTTTGTATGCCAAGTGGAGAATTGGAGAGGAGATTTTGGTAGAGTTCAATTTGCAGGCAAGATTGTTGTGAGAAAGACCAGTGTTGTAGTGAAGTTTTTGACATAACTCTTACTTATTATAGTTTGATGTTTTAAATATGAAATATATTAGATTTGTAATGGTTTTGCATGAGCCCCTAAGGCTGTATAGCATTGTAACTGTTAAATATTGATAATTGTAAGAGAACGCTATCCAGGAGGTATTGGAGATGCCAAATATGAGATTTCTTGTTTATAGTAGAATTAAAGATGACCATCGAGTCTCCTTCTATTACAAGATCTTTAATTCCAAGATAAAGGGCTAGCTCCAACCCCAAACTTAGTGGTTCTAGTTCAACTTTATTATTTGTTCCAGTAGGGATAGATTTGCAGGCAACCTTAATGACTTTTGAGTCTAAGTTTATAATTATGACCCCAATCCCCGAACTTCCAGGATTGCCTCGAGAAGCCCCATTGTATTTTAGTTTGAACCAGTTCATAGGTGGGGGAATCTATTTTGCTTCTCTTCTGGCTTTACATTTGCTAGCCTTACTTGAGATCGACCCGTGAAATGGTAAGGACTTGATTGAAGGCCGTGAACTTAAAATCTAAGTATACCAACTTGAGAAGCATTTCGGGATATTGACTTGTTTAAAAATTTAAGATTTCACTATTTTCGAGATTGAGTTTTCCAGTTTGAGAATAAAATCTTCCAAAGAGAAAGGATTATGTCTGAAAATTCTGTTGTTTCTTTCAAGCCAAATGTTCCAAATGAGTAAGGAAGGAGAAACAACCCACATGCAGGAAAAGGAGGATCGAAAGCATTGAGGCCACGCTGTGAATTGGGCTAACAATGTAGGACCAATCATAGATTGCCACCCTAGCTTCTGGAATAACCAGTACTAGCAGTGGGAAGCGAAGGGGCATCTTAGGAAAAGGTGATCTGCAGATTCGAGGAAATACCCACAAAATACACAAGGGAAGGCAGCAGTGATGCCTAGTCTATCCAGTCTTGCACCAGTAAGGGCCCTATCTTGGAGAGCAATTAATGCAAAGGCCCTTGCCTTTGGCAAGCAAGCAACATTCCAGAATAGTGCATGTGGGAGCTTAGTTTTGGGGTGAGAAGATAGGAGAGAGTTATAGCCATCTCTGACTGTATAATTCCCAGATTTTGATTTGGTCCATATCAAAGAATCTTCCTTGTTTGTAAAGACAATAGATCTTTTTGCCAACTCGTCCGAGAAAGCTGATTTAAGTGGAAGGGGAAGAGAAGCAATCGATTTCCACTTGACTTTAGGAACTGGCTGAGAGAGATCTACATCAAAGTAGTCTACCACTTTAGAGCCCCATTCAGATTTGAGCATTACAATTAGGGGACCCTAATCTTTGAGTTGAGCAAAATCCGGATAGCCATTCCACATGTCCTCCCAAAATTTTGCTTTTCTACCATTATGCACCAACCAGGAAAGGTGGGGGAGGATAACAGACCTGCAAGAGGAAATAAAGTTCCAAATTGCAGAGCCTTTAGGGAGAATAGAGGCAGTAAAGATACACTCCCTTGGATGGGGATGGAGGTATTCTGAAAGCATTATTTTCCCCCATCTAGAGTTCGGGTTCTGATACAGCCTCCAAGTTAGCTTTGCTCCTAGAGCTAAATTTTGGAGTTTTACATCTCTTATTCTTGAACCCTCCATCCCTTTCAGAAGACATACTTTATCCCATGCAATTAGAAGGACTTTTTCTTTACCCCCAACATTATCATTCGATAAGAATGAGCGAAATACTGATTTCAAGTGGCTTAAAGTATCTGTCGGAGCTTTGAGCACTGATAATAGGTATATTGGTTTGGCGTTTAGAACTGATTTTATCATCTAAACTTTCCCAGCAAATGAAAGCCATTTGTGCTTCCAAGTAAGGATCCACCCTGTTATTGAGGAGACTGCTTTGTCCCCAAAAGGAGTAAACTTACCAAAAAAGAAGGGAATCCCAAGGTAGGAACATGGGAGAGAAAATTGAGGGAATCCCCAGAATCTCTGCAAATGTTTCTTATGACAGGGTGGACATTGAATAAGAATTTTTTTTATTTTGACGGATTAATCATTTGACCAGAAGCCTTTGAGTATTCCAACAAGATTTTCTTGATAATTTTAGCTTCTAGGACTGAAGCGTGGCCAAAAAGTAGGGTGTCATCTGCAAGGAGACCATGGGTCTGATTTGACTGTAGATTAGGGATGTGAATGCCTTTCTAAATATTTCTATCTCTAGCTGTCTGGATTGCCCTGCTCAAACCTTCTGCTATAAGAATAAAGAGAAAGGGCGATAGGGGATCCCCTTGCCTTATGCCCCTTGCAGAGGGGGAAAAACCACACGGGGAGTCAACAGAACTGAAAATCTTACTGTTGAAATGCAAGAATGTATCCACTTAATCCGTTTATCAAAGAAGCCAAATTTCTGAAGGGCAACCTTAAGGAAATCCTAGTTAACTCTGTTGTAGGCTTTCAACATATCCAGTTTTAGGATCATTACCGAAGTCTTATGTTGCTTGATGGAATGCAAAATTTCATGGGCTATTATTGCTCCATCAGAGGTTTCTCTACCGGGGACAAACCCGCCTTGTTCTTCCGAGATAACTTTAGGGATGATTTTAGCTAAGCGGATAGTGATTGTCTTTGTGAGAATTTTATAAAGGGTGTTGCACAAAGAAATTGGCTTGAAATCTGTGAAAGAGGAGGGATTATCCACCTTTGGGATAATTGCAATAAAAGTGGAATTGATTTCTTTGAGAATAGACTTATTCCTTCTCGATTCTTCCAAGGCCCACAGAACATCTTGGCCAATTATATTCCAGCACTTTTGGAAGAAAAAGGTAGTAAAGCCATAAGGCCCTGGAGACTTATCGGGTGGCATGGAGAAAACAACAAATTTTAATTCTTCTAATGAGAAGGGAGCCATAAGGGAAACATTATCTTCCTGAGTGATTAATGCTGGAATGGAATCCAGAAAAGAGTTGCTCATAGATACAGGCTCAACCGTCAAGATATTTTGGAAAAAAAATAGTGGCTTCTCTCGCAATTTCTTTCTCTTCTGTCAATAGGATTCCTAAATTCTTCTTGATCGAGGTTAGCCTATTTCTTTGACTCTTGAGTTTGGCTGAAGCGTGGATTTTTTTTGTATTTCTATCTCCCTCGGCAAGCAAAGTTTCTCTAGACTTCTGCTTCCAATAGCATTCTTCACGCAAAAGGATCTCATCAAGTTGAGAAGCCAAAGGTTTTTGCAGTTTGTAAGAAGTTGCATTCATACCTTCCTTAAAAATATGTTCATTTAGAGTTTCCAATACTTGCTGAACTCGCTTTTTCTCAGCAAAAATGTTCTTGAAGTGGGTGGTGTTCCAGATTTTAATTTTAGATTCTAAGAAGTTCAATTTTTTTACCAATTGGAACATCCGAGAGCCTAAGAAAAAGGGGGAATTATCCCACCAAAACTTAATCATAGGAATAAAGCTTGGGTCTCTAACCCACATGGGTTCAAACTTAAAAGGTATCTTGTTTGGGGCTCTATCTTCCAAGATTACTAACTGGATTGGAAAATGATCTGAGCCCGGATACCCCAAAGTTGACGAATAAACGTCCAGGTCAGAATTTAACTAGTTTGCAGATAATAAATAATGGTCCAATCTTTCAGCAATTTGACAAAAGTCTTTTCATTTGTTAGTCCAGGTAAAAAGTTCGTTTTGTTGTTTGCAATCAATGAGACGATTAACCTCTATAAACCCTTTAAAATCTCCCATAGCCTTTTTGTTTGGAAAAATACCACCCATTTTTTCTGACTCGTCCACAATTGCATTAAAATCCCCACCTAGGATAATTAAGGAGTAAGAAAAAGATTGAACAATCAGAGATAGGAGATCCCAAAGTTTCCTTTTCTCATGGATATTTACTGGTCCGTAGACATTCACCAACCAAAATGTTGTTTTTGTTAGATTGCTCTTTACTAGAGCCAGTGCCCAATACGAATCAGCAGCTATCATCCTTAGCTGAACATTTTTTTCCTTCCAAAGGAAAGCAAGACCTCCCGAAGCTCCCATAGACGGGAAACAGGAGAATTTCCATTGATACCATTTAGAGAAAAGAGAGTCTGAAGACTCCAACGTTAACTTAGTTTCTTGTAACAATCTATATCAGATTCTGCTATTTCCAACTGACGCCTGATAAGGTGCTTCTTGTTAGGGGCATTTAAGCCCCTAACATTCCATGAAAGCACCCTCATTCTTCTCGAGGGGAGGAAATGTCCTCTCCCCTCTTCTTTTGAGATTTTTGTGTTGTTGAAACCCCTGCAGAAATCTCTGACTGCAGATTTCTCTTTGTGGCCCCTGCTCTAGTTGTAGGTGGGCTGAAGGTGGTAGTTTTTTTTTCTTTGATGGTGAAAAAATAGTTGCTTGAATTCCTGCATCAATCTCCTGAAGTGTTTTGAGGGTTTTTGGTTTTCAACCTCTTTTTCTAGGTGTCGAGGAGGGATTTTGACATATAGGAGATTGCGACACAAGCAATTTGTCCTTTGGAAGCGGACTAGCCTTTTTTGTTTCCAAATAATCATCTGGAGAAAGTACCTCAAAAGGGTTTTCTGAGAGAGGGAACTTGAGGCCCTTCTCAATCCGAGTCAATAAAAAATATTAAACAGTCGTTATTATACAATTAAAGTTTCTCAAGTTTAAAAAAAAAATAAAAAACTGGTGCGTTAATGTTCAAAACATAGTAATTAGAAATCAAAATTACCTAACAAAAACATCGTGGAGTAGGGGAAAACGTAAAAAAGAAGGTGCGGTTCAAGAAAAATGCAGAACTCTTTGGTAACGGGCCGAAACGTGACGGTAAACTTAGAAATGGCCATAAAGAGCATTTCGCTTGTTAAAATGGGAAACGGAGCCCTGTTGTTGCGTGTCTGCTGCTTAGTATAGGAGCTTTAGAATGGTGTCATGGGGCAGTTTCATTCAAAAAATTGCATCCCTGCATGTATTTCTGCATAAAGGCACTTGGTTTTGAATCAATTCTCAGCCCTTTATGGACAGTTTAAAGACTTGAAAATTCTATTGGTGGTAATCTCTTGAATAATATTTTCAAATGTTATATGTAAGAAAAAGTTTGTGATCGGGTTTAATGGTGGTTTGCGATTTTTGTCCCCTGGTTTTGACTGTTATATATATAGAGAGAATTGAGGAAAGAGGGTTCTTCCTTCGCATTATAATCAGAAATATATAAAAATACTAGCAGTGCTCGAAATAAAGTTTTTCTGGTTTTTTTAGACAGGTTTCATGTCTTTCCTAGCAAGAACATAGGAAAAGACAGCTAAATTAAACGCTGACGTTATTTCGTATCTACATGTAACTACTACGACAGCTTATGTGCGTACCCATCATCTTCCACAATTGGAAATCGTGTAACGGAATGGACAGCTCCTTTCTGTTAGGGCTGGAGGGGTAGAATAAAAAAATATTTTATGTTGTCTTTATTTTATAGTAGGAAGAACAATTTAAGTGTCATAATTACTTAAATTGAAAAATTTATTACACATTTATTAATCTTTAGTGATCACATTAATATCTTCCCCTTAATCTGAGAGGTTATCATGAAACCACGCAGTACTTTGAACTGCTGTGATTTGAAGCTTCCATTAAAAGCCTCTTATTATGATATGTGTTAAATTTTTTTGAATTGATTTTGTTATCTTGACAAGGTTCAAATTTGGGTACTGAGCTTGTAGTCTTGAGCAGTCTCATATTTGATAAAAGCCTATTAAATTTACAGCTATTACAGTCTATAATGTTTTAGCCTAAATATCCGTTCTCATGGCAAAAGGAAACTGTGAGTACCGTGTAGTCAGATTCTATGGTCCAAGTACGGTCAGCGTCATCTAGATGTCACACATAATCCGCACACAGGCTTCTGACATCAAACGCAGATCAACAATCTGCCCTGTTTCAAATTCATCCACAAATTGATGCTATCTATTCTCATGCAGGAGAATTCTATTATTGCTTTACTCACATCATTACCCTTTCACAACCAAGAATAATGCAGGACTTTCCATGACAAAAAAATCAAATTCAATATGCTCCCATAACCCGTGTCTCAACATTTCTACAGAATAAGCTGTTATATTGCAATTCTGGAATAGACTTTGCTCACCAAACGACAATATACGGTGAATAGACAGTTTTTAGCAAAAGAAACGACTCTACTAGAATCCTTAAATAATCTTCAAACAATGGTATATGATATAAACAACAAATAGGGTCTTTCGAATGAAATAACAGTTACACTAGTGAACCTTTGAATAATCCGAACTTATCAGACAACAGTTTGCTACCTTTAACAATTTTGGAATGGCAGTCGGCAACAATCTTGACTTATGTGATGGTGTCTACAACTCTATACGATGCTGGAAATTTTATTTGTAATTGAATCTGCTCAATGTCACTCCATGCTGCATTATGCAAAGTCATTCACCAAAGTGGCTAAAATTTCCAAATTAATAAGATACAGATTTAATTCAAAGGACTTTGAATGTATTTATCAACATGGGGCAATATGTGCTTTGTCAAGGCTCACGAGAGGTTAATTAAAGGATGTTTGACGTGCGTTTCTCCCAATCTCAGATCTGTAACAATCATCAACTGCTTCTTTCCATTTCTTTCCTTCCTTTGATGCCACTGTTAGGTCCAGGAGGCACAGAATAAAAATTGTTGAACATTATTCAGCGTCCCCTTCGGAGCATGGACTAACTGCTTCTTTATTTTATTATTTAAACTGAAAATATAATACGATCCTTTTACCGTATCTTATCTAAGTGCAATCTGATTTTTCAAATTGTCTGAGATAATGAGTTCAGAAGGAGAGTTCAGAAGGAGAATCAATACCAAAGTTAGCTATGAATTCTGCTATTGAATTTGCTTCCTAATAAGAATGCAGAACCGAGAACTCCTCAAACGAGTCTACGATGTCCCAAGCTTGTTGTAGAATACTGTTTAATTTCTAATTCGATGATTTCTGACTTCTTGGTGCCTTTACTTTAACAGAGAGTCTTCTTCTAGACATATTTTAGGGACTTTGCATGAAATTGCAAGTTGTATGCTTAGGATAAAAACCCTGGCTTCTGCTTAATTGTTTGTCACATAACACATTTTCATAGAAGTGGTTTTAACGAGTTTTTTTTTTGTATCTTTTACTAAGCTATTTAAATATGGCCCAGTTTAATGGTGAAACATCTAGTAGTAATGTTAGAGTTCAGTTCATGCATACTAAAATAGATAAAATAGATAGATATTTATCTTATTTTGATTGATCAATGATATTTAAGAATAGCTCTCTCGTTGCAAATCCTACACCCAATTTTAGGTAATTGACCCAGTTGCATGAAAGTTAATTTTAGGTATCCTTGCTTTGGAGGATACCATTTTGTTGAAGCTTTATTTTCTTTATTAGAATTAACTTGGCAGGCGCCATTAAGGGGGCGGTGATGGGGTCTCTTAAAATTTTCATTGCCAAATCAAAATCCCATTTGAAGAGCTTCTTCGTTGTACTTCCCATGCAACTGCGAACTGAAAGTTTCGAGTACTTATATTGACCATTCTTATTTAAGGACATTAGAGGTATTTCCTTTATATCCTGATAAATGAGGTTGTTGACATGCTGCAACAATGATTTTGTGTTTGTGGAGCAGAAGCCGCAAATTTAAAGTGTGAGGGTTCATATATAGAATCGAAATAGGGGTGTTTTAAATATGTAGATATAATTTTACATATTTACATTGTTCTGATGTTACAAAATAAATTAATATAGAGATTGTGTGGCATTTCATAAAAGGCATATATATGATATTTTCAAGTATTTTTTTTTTAGATTTTCAAATATGAATCATATGTAATGTTCAAGTTGGTTTTGAGAATGGTTATGTCATATTAAATACAACTATTGATATTAAATTTATTTAAAAATAACTAGATAAGACATATATAATATAATCATTTAGCTTCTTAATGAAACTCGAAAACAAGTAATTAAATAAAGTTTTGATGAAAGCCAATATAAATTCTAATTTAAACCCTAATTATCTCAAATACACTAATTTTATAAATAATACAAAATTTTATTTTTGTAATTTGTAAGTTTAAATGATGTTTTTGGGTGGCTACCTTAGGTTTAAAGTCTTAAACACTTCACGTGAAGAAATATGGGTTTTACATGTTTATTCCCTATACTAGAACATAATAACACTTATTGGATGAGCAAATACTAAGTTATTTAAATAGGTTATCATTGATTTAAAATAAAAAATAAAAAATAAGTTTCATTTTAATTAATTTAAAATAAAAGAATCAAGACATTTTCATATTGTAATTTTATGAAAATAAGTTATTGTTGTGGATCATAAAATAGTAAAATAATGCGATCATATTATATTGGTTTATGAGATTGATTTGTGAATATGCTAGTAATGCGATTATATTTCTTGATGAGCAAATACTAATTACACATGCAAAATGGATCTCCATAAGTTTGTATCTAATCACAGATGAATTTAAACTATAATTGTGGGTCTAATGTTCGTCATTTTAGACTTCTACAACCTATTTGATTTTATGTCTATTATAAAATAAAAAAAAGTATTACTATACTTTAAAGGTAGGTACTCTTCACTATGTGACACTTGTTAAAATATGAGAATAATTTTGTTTTACAACTAGAATTTTTCATATAATTTTTGTTACTAATCTAAGTTGAACTTGTAATTACAGTTAAAGATAGGATCATAATATGAGTAAGATGTAAACTCACGAAAACTATTAATTGTGGGTGTGTATATGTCATTCCGAATAGTTACATTATATAATTTGTTAGTGGTAGTGGTAATTTTTTCATAAGAAATTAGATGGTAGAAATTTTTATTATGTAAATATATTTCTTCAATAAGAAATCATTAGGTTAGATAGTTATGTATAACTATATTTACATATCATTTTGGATTGACAATATTTTCAAATTGTTTAAAATAAAAGTGAACTTCAATTTTTTATTTACAAGTTAAAAAGAAAATGAGTGCAAAAAATAGTGAAAAACTTACAACACATGGGACTTTAATCCAAAGCCAAGAAGTGTCAATCCTGCAAGGGCATATAAGTACTAAGAAGTTGACCTCAATACTAAATTATTAATCCAACTAGACTCAATCCTACATTGAAATTTATGGAATAATATGTCGACCTCAAAGCTAAATTGGATTTAATATAAAAGGTAGAGTTGCAAGGGTTTAGCAATCTTACATTTAAATTCATCTCGTATACGAAAAGCAAAAGAAAGAAGATGAATCCAATTATGGTACTTGTGGCAAATTTGCATCCTGGTTCAATATCTTTCTCCAAAGTGTCCCAATCTTGAGTGCTATTTTAGTTTAAATAAAATTATACAATCACCAAAGTTTACAATTAGAATGTAAGCTTCCGGCTCAAGTATAAATACATTTGTAAATGAAATGAAAGAAGATAATTAATATTATGTTTTAGGTTTTTGATATTTAATGACCTTTATAAAGTTCTTTACTCAAAACTTTTATAACCACTTTTGTCATAGGAACCAACTATTAATTACCCAACACAAACCATAAATTATTGAACTATTATTAAGTAATTATAATTTAACACTTTGAATCACAAACGTAACAAATCCCCCTTGATGCAAAGGTGACAAAAAGATGATATAAAGCATCCATCA
The DNA here is from genome assembly GCA_007115665.2 of Sequoiadendron giganteum. Classification (NCBI taxonomy): domain Eukaryota; kingdom Viridiplantae; phylum Streptophyta; class Pinopsida; order Cupressales; family Cupressaceae; genus Sequoiadendron; species Sequoiadendron giganteum. The sequence continues at coordinate 55,084,376 of CM021101.1, read as the reverse complement.
ATCTAATTCATCTAACCACTTTATAAAGTTTGTGTCCTATCTCTTAGTATTGATGAACAAGTGTTGATACATGTATACATCCTCCTAATTCTTGACATATGCATCACATTCGTGTGTGAAGAACACTTATCGGTCTTATGTATCTATTGCTTTTTGTCATTGCCTCGCATAGTCTGAAGATCAATTGTCTTGTTTTGATACTTACTTGACATGGTCATACTAAAATTCCTTGATCAACATGCCTTTGATGTAGTATGAGCCAACTTCTTCATTACTATCCTCATGACTTGTTGAACCTATAGCCCTCAAGTGCATCTTGATTTGATGATCAATTGTTTGACCACATATTAATTTACCTCACTTTGCCTTTGCTTCTCTCGGATAGGCAATACTTGTTAGAATCTTAGAAACATTGGCTAATTGATTATGAACATTTACTTTACCCATATTAGTCAAGAAGTGGAAATAAAATGACAACTCTACCAGATCACTACTTTACAGCAATGCTCAACAAAAGAAAAACCAAAATTGAGCATAATAAAAAACTTTACAATACTAAACTAGAACATAGACCACCTAAATACAAAGCAAACCATATAGTCCTAAACAATACTATTTATGCATTGTACCCACTTTTTGACCGGAAAACTAACCTAAAAAGGAAATGGTTTGGCAGCCTCCTAGTGGGTCCTCTGACCTGCTTTTTGATCCCTCATTAATTATTTATCATGAAAAACAAAATGAAAATCATCCCAACATATAGACCTAAAAAACCTATAGAAAAATAATTTTTAAAAAACATATCTTCACTTTATTTTTAATAAAACCTTCTATTCTAAAATAAAAGATTAATCATTCAAAAAATAATATGAAAAATTAATCGATACTAAAATTTAAACATACATATTCAATATTCACTACTAGTTTTCAGCCATATCCTTTACTATCACATTCAAATGAATTTAAATCTAAGAGGTATGAAAAAGAAATGTTGATTATACCGTTCTTTTATCATAAAAATAGCCAACCCTCTCATATTATATGCATTCCTGAGGAGCGTACCCAACATTGGTAGTTTTAGAGTTTGAAAGAGGATTTTGATTATGCAGGTTATTTCACGGTTATGACAGAAAATCCACATTGTTGGATGACTGCATTGGTCTTTGAAACCAACGGTCAAATCTCGATTGACAGCGCATTACTTTTTGCAGAGACTTGGATTCCACAAAGGCTTTAAGCACGGATCACATTTGGTTTACGGCAAGTACTGATCTAGAGGGTCAATCAATTCCGGAAGCCGACATTGGATAGTTGAGATAAGTGGCTAAAGCTAATTCCATGAAAGCCATACTTCCTAATCCCGTATACGGGCCTACTACATCTGCCGGATCCGAGCAACCATAGTGGATCCGGGCGAACCAAGGAAAGAGAGAGTGGTACCGTTCTCATATACAGTGTATAGCCATGTATTTGAGGGGAGTTAAAAGGTGCGACGCAAGCATATATATAGTCTACTATCGTTATAGTAGGGCGGGAAAACTTGCTCTTTCACTTATGAGCCTAGGGAAGAGAGGCGGGCAAACCAACTCGGCCGTGGGGAAGGGAATCTCCGACCGACTGCAAAGGAAACTGGAAAGGGCGTCCTACTTACACAAGCCGAGGACGGGGGAAATGACAAGTAAAGCTCGCATCCGCGTGTGTTAGTTCCTCGCGGCTAACGTCAATAAATAATGACTTACATACTCTGAACTCTTGGAACAAACGCTCACATTACCTTAAGACGGAATAAAATACTTTTACATTGCAAATTTGATAATATGGGGTAAAGAAGAGACTGACCTCCTCGGATTAAGGTTGTGCTGCCTCAGAACTCTGTTTTTCTTGAAGATGACAAATATAATCCAGACTGTTGGATATCCAAAAAGGAAAAGGAAGAAAAATAGTAAAATCCGAGCTGTTATCTTTTGTGAATGGTGTTTTGGCATATTACCGGCCACTAATCCCAGCATCGTCCCGAAGGCGCCGGTCATTAAGGAACCAACTGCTGTAGAAAAATTCAGACTATCTCTTGCACGAGGTCCAACATCATCGGCATTGTTGTTAGAATTTGGGACTTCTTGAATTGAAGAAATGTCAAGGTCACGCCCATGATTTGGGATTTCAACGTCGGGCTCGGACACGCTTTCAGATCGGATCTCAAATCCTGCGTTTTCATCTATAGTGGTCTCAGAAGCCATGAATTCACAGCAAAAAATATTGAAACGAGTGGTCAAAAAACGGACAATAGATTTGAGGTCTCTTGCTTGGAAAGCCAAATGATTGTACGGGTAGTCGTTTAAGGAAGGAATAAGGACACGTCTGTGACTCCTCGAATCTACCCTTTTTGGGAATCTTACCCATTATAGTATAATATTATAATGTTTGTTTACGGTCAGATATTTCTTCCTTTTTAAAAACATATATATTTCTGAATTGGGAGTATTCATGATTATTAACTGTGCATATGTTTGAATTTATTTTGTGAAAAAATCAGAGCTTTGCCGGCTGATCATCAAAGTTGTTTTTCAGCGTGTGGTTAGTAGACTCTCTCGGTATCAATCCGTAAGCCCTGAAGGCGACTGACAAGTATTTGACGACAAAAGGCACGTGCAGCGTCAAAATACAAGCGGAAGAGAAAGGCCTAAACATCACACTTAGCTCTGGATTGTTCTGCGCTCATTTCTTTTAGAGCCATCTTGGGTCCCAACGGCTCACTTCGTGTTTGGTTCCTAATCCAATTTTTTGTCCTCACGTGACAAGGAATCAATATAAATTTTTTCATTTTACAATTATCACGATGACTAATTATTTAAATATATATTGGTACAAATAGTTGTATTTGAAAACATTAAATGACTTGTAAGACTTCTAATTAGTTTTTATAATATAGTTTTTAAATACATAATAATAAAATTTGTTAAGGTAAAATTTTGTAAAGTAATTTTTTTGGTTTTATATTTATTTTGTGGAAGTTCAATTATGTGAGAAAGATTTGAAAGATGTTATTACAACGATTAGTGAATGAGAAATTTTGAATTGTTCTCAACTCTTTTTACTCCACTTCTAAGGGCAACTTTTGCTTAATTTATTTTGTCTAGCAATCATAGTTCAATTGTTTAAGGAGTTTTTGTGGAGTTGGCGGCCTTCTGCATATTTATTTATTTTTGTTTATTTTTAACCAATCATCTTAAATTTGTATTAAGAAAAGTATTTCACGAGATTGGTCATATGAACTCTGCTAGGGTTTCGTGTTTTTTGAGTGATTTCGTGGCCCCTCCTGTGTCATACTACGCTTCTTGCGCAGGAATTTGTTTCCTTCATTGTGTACGACCACATTTACTGCGGTTTTAGGGGTTTATTATGCCTTCAACCGGTTCTAACCCAACATTTTTTGCTGGTGTTAGCGGTTCGTCGACGCAGGTTAATGGCTCCCCCACCGAACAAACGCCTCAGAAATTTGTTCTGAAAGTCTTTCATGAGGTAAGTATTCTGATGCCCCTGCTGATGTAGTTTTATCTTTACCTGATTTTGATTTTGCATGCCAATGGCTTGAACAACACACCCTTGTGGGTTATTTTGTTGGGAGGACTCCCCCCGAAAGTGTGCTAAAAGACTGGGTTAACAAAGCCTGGGTCCCTCATGGGGTCCGCCTTGATATGGTCCAAAATCTGACCAAGGGATTTTTTTTGTTCCGCTTTGCGGAAGTCAATCATGTCCAAGCTATTTTGGGTCATGGGCCCTGGTATGTTCGCTCTTCCCTATTGGTTTTCTAGGCTTGGACCCGGGATTTTGCGGTCTCAGAGGACACCAAAATGCATGTTCCAGTCTGGATTGAGTTTCCAGGGTTGCCTTTGCCTTGTGTGCCCTTCTTAAATCATATTGCTTCCTCTCTAGGGAGGGTTGTTTGCATAGAACCTGATAAGTTCTTTCAAGCTCGTCCTCAAAAGAGGGTTTTTATGGAAGTTGATCTATCCAAGGATTTGAAAGAGTCTGTAGACATTCAAATCAAAGATATTCGCCACTCCCAGAAAATCACATATTTTAACTTGCCCAACACGTGCTACCGGTGCCAAGCAGCTGATCACAAGATCAGGGACTGCCCTTTGTCAGTGCCCCGTACGGTCTCTCAGCCACGGGGTGCTGAAAAGCCTCGTCCGACAGAGCCTTCAGCTAAGGTGGACACAAAATGGACTACAGTTACAAACAGGAAGAATAAGTCATCTGGTTCTGGGTCGTCTCCCAACTGGAACCGACCCAACAAGTTTCAAATCCTTAAGAGAAGGGGACCGCAACTCCCTCAGGAGTTGCTTCTGTTGTTTTGCAGCCCAGGCCGAAGGCCGCGCCCCAGCCTGCTACTGTTTTATGTGCTCAATCAGCTTTGTCCTCCGCTATGGGGACCCAACAGTATTCTTGCAGCCCATCACCTCCACCGGAAGAAGGTGAATATGTGTCGAAAAAACAGAGATGTTCTCTCGCTATTCAAATAGGTTCTGTTCCGTAGGAGTTTTTGAAGAACAACTTCTCTTCCTTGGATGAAGAGGACCGGGATGCTGCAAGTATGGAAGATTTTCCATGAATTTTATCTCATGGAACGTTTGAGGTCTCACTGACCTCTCCAGGTAGTATTCTGTTTGGAATACTTTGAAGAATTACCCAGGGATTGAAGTGCTTTCTCTCCAGGAAGTTAACATTTTAGATTTTTTGCTTGCTTCGGCTTGTCGTTCTATTTGGCCAACCAGTTCTATGTTTTGCACTCTGCATGAGGCTGGTCGTGGTGGAGCTATTACTCTTTTGGCCCCACGACTGCTTCCTTATGTGGTGGACTATGGAGTTGACCCCTCTCAGCGGGCTGTCTGACTTCTTCTCAATATTGAGAATCATTCCTTCGGGATTATTAATATTTATGCTTCTAATGATGCCGTGGAGTGTTCCTTGCTCTGGCGCTAGATTGCTGATTCTTTGCCAGTTGCCACCTGGTTGCTCTGTGGGGATTTCAACATGGTTAAGATGGCGTACGATAAGAATGGCAATATGCCTTTTCGTTGGGTTGCGGGTGAAAGGGAGGCGTGGTTTTACATGCATAATAAATTGGGGCTTTTTGATCCCAATATGGGTTACCGCCATTCTCATTCTCCCTGGCACACTTGGTGTAATTACAGGGTTGGTACTGACAGAGTTTTTAAACGTCTTGATCGTGCTATGATTTCGGTTCAGTCCTTTTTTTCCTTCAAGAGCTCTGCCTTGTCTGTTAAGCCATTAGTGGATGCGACCCTTTCGGATCACTTCCCAATTAATTTTCGCATTGAGTGGGTGTCTTGTCAACCTCGCACGTATAAGACTCAGTTCTTCTTGAACACGTCTTTGCTCTATCACAAGTGCACCCTGACCCACATTCTCTGGGTGTGGAATTTAGAATGTCGTTCTCTTGGCCGTACGGGCTGGATTGTTTGGTGGAATGATGCCATCATTCGTACTGCGCACTTCTTACGCATTTATGGGTGCCAACTTGCTATCTTTCATCGGTGTTCTCACGAGGCTACCACTATCGACTTGCGTGCTGCTATGGAGGCCTTAACGGCTTGTCCTTTTTCCCCATCACATCAAGTTTGGGTTGCGGACTTAAGACACTAGTAGCAAGTGGCAGATAATTATTCTGCCAGGGGTGCACAAATCAAGGCTTGGCTCCACTGGCTCAAAATTGGTGATCGTGCCTCCAAAGAGTTTTTTCTGGCTCTTTGTGCTAGACATTCTTCCCCAGGTATTAAAGCCATCAAAGATGGAAATCAAGTGCTTTCTGAGCTACCTGACATTCTCTAAGCCTTTGTGCGTCATTATGAGCAAGTTTTCACGGCTCAGGACCCCATGCCTACGTGCCAGCAAGCCCTTCAGAGCTACCTTGTTGTCGTGCCACATAGGCTTTCTTAAGCCTAAATCAATTTTTGTGATCAATTGTTAACAATTGAAGATCTCAAGGAAGTTGTTTCCTCCAAGGCCGATGATAAGGCTCTTGGGATTGATGGCTTTCCTTGTGAGTTTTATAAAGCACTTTGGGACTATATTGGGAGTGATCTGCATCATGTTTATCTTAAAGACTTTCAAACCAGTTCTCTAGGTAATTTAATAAATAAAGGCAATATTAAATTCATACCTAAGCCTGGGGATCCACAGGATATTTGCAACTGGTGTCCCATCACGCTTCTCAATGTTTCCTACAAAATCATTGCCAAAGCCTTGGCTTTGAAAATTTGCCATCTTTTGCCTCAGATTGTGCACCCCGAACAGACTGAGTTCATTAAATCCAGATTCATTCTTGATAACATTATTGCTGTTTGGGAAGGCATGGAGTGGGCCCGGTGCTCGAACTAGAAAGTAGTGTTCATTAAAATTGATTTTTCCAAAGCTTATGATCGTATTGAATAGCCTTTCATTCTTGCAATGTTACAGGCCTTGGGCTTTGGGCCCAATTTTCAGCAGTCTATTCATATGCTTTTTTCTGATGCCTTGGCTTGCATCTCCATCAATGGCCGCCAGTCTTCTGCTTTTTATTTTTTTCGCTCTATTTGCCAGGGATGTCCTCTTGCCCCTTCTTTGTATGTTCTAGCTACTAAGGGCTTTGGTTATCTTCTTGCCAATGCTCTCCCAACAACGTGTCAAACGAATCACTCTCCCAAACTCTTAAGATCAGCTTGTCAATGTGCTCTTCGTGGATGATTCCTTTCTCACTCTTTTAGAGGAAGAATGCTCGATCGTTGCTGCCTTGGAATGCCTTGACATTTTTTGTCTTACGTCCGGCTCCGCTATTCAATGGCACAAGACTTTGTGTTACAGACAGTCGGTGCTCCCCACTCCTGCATGACTTCAAACTTATAACTGAAAATGGATTGGTCAGGGTGAAATCTTTCGATTTTTGGGCATCCCTTTCGCCTTTCAGGCTTCCCCTCGGGAGCTCTGGCAAGCTGTGCTCTCCAGGGTTGAACAAAAGCTGTCCTATTGGGTTACCAAGCCTCTTTCTCTGGCTGGCAAATTCAACGTTTGCTCTAAAATCTTGGCTGCCAGCCACGTCTATTATTCTTCCTGTTGGGCTCCTTCTAAAGCAGCCTACAGTAGGCTTGAGAAATTGCTCTGCAATTTTCTATGGGCCTCTTTTGTGACCCATAAGGGCTTTCATCGGGTCGCTTAGGAATTCTGTTGTCTCTCGAAGGAGTCGGGAGGGCTTGGCTTGCTCTCCACTCAACGACAGGGAACTGCTCTCTGTGTCAAGTGGATTATCCGCGCGCTTACTGGGGATGAAGCTTGGAAAATCCTCCTCAGCCATTGTATTCAGTTTGGTTTTCCTACTCACAAACCCGCCTGGAAAGGAATCGGTCTCCAAACCCTTCTAGTTATGAGGGAGTCGGTTCAAATTATGGGTTCTTTTGTGGCCAAAAGTATTTGGCGTTGTTGGGAAACTGTTAAACCTTGGTTCCGCTGGGTCGGGGCTGGCTTTTGTGATGGGCTCTCCATCAGCCAGCATAACCTCTGGTGGTCGCCACTTTTGGCTCAGAATGGTCAACCCCTGGCTAAGTCGCCTTGGCTCAAAGCTCTTAGATTTCATAAGAAGGGCATTCATACACTGCATCAGCTCTTCCACTGGCCTACCATGCATATTTTGCAGTGGGATGCTTTTAAAACCAGTACAGTCTTCAAAACCAGGATTGTCTTACTTTTGACGGGCTGGTGAGCGCTATTTCGATGAAAATTCTTGACAAAGTTGGCATTCGTGGGCACAAACCTTGGTGAAAAGACTGAAAATGGTTTCCAGATACTCCTCTTCGGAGCTACAAGCCGTGACTTAGTTACAGGTGGCTTTCACCCCATTTTCCTATGATCAGTTCTTTGAACCAGAGGTGGCTTCTTAACTCTTCGGCCCATACTTGGTGTAGGAGATTCGATGCCACTTGGTCTGCAATTGTTAATCCGAAGCTGGCCCACTTTGCTTGGTGTATTCTTTTCCGAGACTTGCTTGTGGGATCCCGCCTGGTTCATTTGGGGGTCTCTGACCCTCGCTGCCTTTTTTATGGGTAGCCAAAAAGCTTCAAGCACCTTTTTTGGTTTTGTCCTAGAACTCAACAGCTTTGGATTTGGATTCATGACTTCTTTTGGCCTTTTAGGCCTGAACCCTTTTCGTGGCATATGGTTTTGCTGGGGGACCCGCCTAAAACCCTGACTAAGTTCACCCAACTTTGGCACACTTTTAGAGTGGAAATCCTCTTCAATATCTGAAAAGATAGAAATGCTTGTATATTTGCTCATTCTCATTTAGATGCTAATATGTCTGTTTATGCTAAAGCAGTTATATGTTCTAATGTTATGTTACAGATTCAAGTGCAAGCCAACAAGGTTGCACTGGAAGTGGCTCACCTGCAGGTTCTCCTGGACCACTGGGGAAATGCCCCTTGTACTGTGGCTCAGATCCTTGACTCGTCCTCCTCTTCCTGCGATCGGTCGCCCTCTCAGGGCCGAAAGCAGAGTGACTCCACGTGAGCTCGCTCGTAGCCTCCTGCTCGGCGGGACTCGCGACCTCCCAAGCGGGCTCACTCTCCTTCGCCGCGTCTTGGTCAGGGCTGACACTCTAGTGGTGCGTAGAGGAGTAGTGGAGGCAGTTTTGGGTGGCCCTCTGACACTCCGCCTGCTTCTGGTTCTAGTTGGCCTTCCACTGGAAAAAGTTTTCCACGCTGGCTCTCACAATCTTGCCTCGGCGTGAGGATAAAGACAAAGATAAAGATGAAGAAAAAGCTGATGATGGTTGGGGTGCTCTTCTTGACGTCACTCCAAACCCCGCTGATGTGTGGGAAAAACATTTGGATGACTGGGACCCTCCAGGATCTACTGACACTGCCTTGGCTGCCTAGTTTTCATTTTGTAATGTAATTCTTTGGGCTAGGCCCATGTGATCTTTTTGGACTTTCTGGGCTAGGCCCTATTATTTAGTTTTTCTGGGCTGGTCCCATGTGACATTCGGGGTGTGCCTTCTTACCACTTGCCCCTTTTTTGTGAATTTGTATATTTATCTTTATTAATATAGATATTTGGAAATTCATTAAAAAAATAAAATTGTATTAATAATATTAATAACAGTTTGTGTAGTTAAAATTGTGGAGCCACATGATATTGTTGGCACTATGTAGTTGTTCTATGGTTCCACTAAAATGGGTAAAAGTTCTAAATTATAGTTCCTGTTAATTAAAAATTTATATGGGAACACTCCAACTACTTAAATTTAAGTAGAACACATACTTAAATAGCTACATGAGATTTTTGAACAATCTAATTTTTGTGGAGAGTTTACAACACAATATGAATAATTTTTAATGGATTTGATTAGCTAGAATGTAAAGCAATGGATTCATTGTGAGCAACAAATGTTGATTGGAGTAGTTCGTTGTGATATAATTGTAGAATGGTTCTTTACTATATTTTATGAAAGCCTCTTAGCTATATTAAAAATATAATTATATATGTATAAACAAATATAAAATGAAACAAATAATTAATTTTTTTTACCTATGAATTTGTTTTAAAAAAATTTTTAAATGTAAAAATATCAAAATTTGAATATATATATTTACAAATAGAACTATTCAAAAGTAAAATATAAGTATATAATATTTACTACATTTTTCAACGTAAAAATAAGAGCTATAGAAAGTGAATGGTGGGTTTTCCTAAAGAATTTTTTTTAGTGAGATAGAAAAGCAAAATAGCCACTTAAAAAAAGTAAAAAGAGTATATAAAATAAAATAATTATTAAAACTAATATATGAATAATAAAACTCGCATACCCATGTTTAGAAAAATGAATGAAAATGATATAGAGATATATTATGATTAGTGGGATAATGTTGTTTACATATAATTTAATTAACAATATATTACATCAAGGAAAAGATTAAAATTGTTAAAGTATCATGTTGGCAAATTCAAGTTCAACTATAATTGTAGGGGTTTGGTTATAAATTTCAATACTAATCAATCAATATATAAAGTCCCTTTACTAGAAAATTAATATCTCATTAATATTTAACAAGTATTTAACAAACTCAACTTGAACTATGTTAATGATAATTATGGAAAGTTTGAATCAAACTTGTAGTTAAGCTCAATCTTAACAACTAAATTCCTCAGTGACCTAATTAAATTGTGATGAATCCAACTTGTAAGAATCTTTTCACTTCAAATTGTTATTTCTAGTGTACCTCTAAATTAGGTATGTGCCACTATGTGACACTTGTTGGTTATGGACTTTATTCTCCTCTTCAAATTAACCAAGAAATGCATTCATTAGTTTTGATGGTATTATCACAAATTTAATAATCTATTGTTAAAAATATTATATTGTTTACAAATAATATATAAGTATCTAGTACAACAAAACATTAAGGTCAAATAAATAGTGCAATCTATTGCAAACAACTTGAACTAAGTTGCAATATTAACTGATGTATGTGAATTCAAATATGAAAATAATATTACCAAATCACATTATATGTATGTGATTGCAGATTAACCATAATAGAAAAATCAACACTAGATTTACGTGGAGAAACCCTTTTTGGAAGAAAAAGTAGATTTACATGGAGAAACCCTTTCGGGAATAAAACTCCACATGAGAAAAGAGGGTAGGTATATTATTTGTCTTCACAAGAGAGATACACAATGATGCACTTTCTTGTTGATCTCCTACAACCTAGATGCTTCCATACACCAACAAATACCCCAAGATGATACTACCATTTCAAGGCTCTAATTTATAGAACTTGTGGTAGGCAAAACTGTAGTGGTAAATCGAAACAAGAGGTACGAAAATTATTGATGCAAGAGCATCCAGTGGTGAAGGGGCAATGTTGCATCACCCAAATTTTTTTTTTTTTTTTTATTGTTTTGAGTCACATGATGGCACTTAAAGGGTGTAAGGTAGTTAGTAGTCAAAATAGGTAAAAAATGGTCACTTATTATTTTTAGCAGGTAAGCCTAAATGGGCTCATATGGACCTAAAAATTTGCCCCAAGGAGCGGAATTGAAAGATGTATGCAATGGAAAAGAATTATCTCAATATCATGTGCCGTTTGGGAGATATTAAAGTTTTCATCCTAAGAAAGTTCTCCGATTCAGTTTCAAAATCAAGTTTGGAAACCTTGAAAGCCTTGAAATAGCTCAAAAAATGGATATTGGTTTTTTTTCTATCTTGTCAAGGGCTTTCTAATGATATGTTAGAATAGGCAATCAGACACCCAGATCAAAAGTAATGGCTCTGGGAAGTTTTTCTACCAAAAGTGAATTTCAATATAATATCTTCTTGGGCGAGAAAAATGAATGGCTAGACTTTTCGGTGACAAAATAAAGGGGGAAATCACACCCTCCATAACATTCTAGGGTGGCTATTGGGACAAAATAAAAGGGGTTAATGGAGGTAATAGGTGGTGGCTCCATTAGTGCAAAATGTGGCTTCGAATAATAGATTTTTCTTTACAGAGTTGATCTTGTTGTAATGAATCAAGCCCATATGGCTATAGCATTGTAATTTTTGAATTTGTTATTTTATTTTCTGAAAGTAATCCATAGTGGGTTATTTTATGTTCTGTAATATAGGTGTTGAAATCTATTGTTGTGTTTTGTGGGTGTTGGGTGGAGTAGCCCCTCATCAAGTGGTATCAAAGCAAGTTTGCATTAAGACTTGTGGTTGTGGGTTTCTGAGGAAAGTGATCAGAATAGCTTTGTGAAGGAACTATGGTGGTGGAGGAAATATTGTTGTACTAGAAAAGGGTTTTAGAGCCCCGCAAGGGAAAGTTCAAGCACTGCAAGAGGAGTTGTGTAGAGGGTTTGAGTTGAGAAGAGGAGATGAAAGTGAAGATGAAGCTAAAAATGAAGAACAATTTGAAGAACATGATGCAGTGGATCCTAAGTCAATTAGATTATTTAAGGCCATATCCAAGATTAGAAAAAGGCCAAAGATTGATGTTTCTACATTTTTTTGAGATCCTAACCCAAAAGAGTTGATTGATTTGATCGAAAATATGGAGTACTTTGATTATGAGGAGGTGGAAGTTCTTGAGAGGGTCAAATTTGTAGACCAAGCTAAAGGGTCATGCAAATATTTGGTGGAAAGAGGTGCAGTTAGAAAAAAATTGAAGAGGAAAAGAGAATAACAAGATGGGACCAGATGGTGGAAAAATTAAAAAGATAGTTCATTCTTGTGGACTATGAGCTAGATTTGTTGAAGAAGATGCAAGGGTTGAAACAAATGGGAAAATTTGTCAAGTAGAATATAGAAGAATTCTACCGAGTCTTGATCACAACAAGCCATTATGAGGCCAACAAGGAGAAAGTTTTATGTTAGATAAATAGGTTGAAGTTGAGTATTCAAGAAGAGTTGATTCTAGTAAGAATGTATACCATTGAAGATGCATACCATTTTTCTTTGAAAGTAGAAGAAAAGCTAAATAGAAGGTTTGTCAACACGTAAAGAGATGGAGTTCATGGTTGAAAGACTAGTGGATAGTCATATGGAGGCCGAAGTGAAGATCAAAAGAAGGGTGAAGGATCTAGTAGTAGTCAAAACCTTAAAGGAGATAACACTTATCATCCTCTTGATCACAATAATGGATACCAAAGAGGAAGAGGAAGATTTGGACGAGGATCGAGAAGAAGAGGCTTTCGTGGAATCTATTTCTAGTGCCGAGAAGGACATAGAGCATTTGAGTGTCCTCAAAATCAAGGAAGGACAAATAGAAGACCTGAGAGTAATGCATGAGTTGCACATGTAGATGAAGATGCAAAAAGAGGAGAGGTTCTTGTTACTAGAAGAGCCTTGTTGAATAAGGATAAACAACCAACTCAAAGGAAGAATCTTTTTCACACAAGATGTAAGTGCGATGGTAAAGTTTGCAATGCGATTATTGATGAAGGTAGTACTGACAACCTTGTTTTAGAAGAGGTGGTTAGTAAGTTACAGTTGGAGAGAAGGCATCCTAATCCATATCGGATTGTTTGATTGCAAAAGGACCATAAAGCTTTGGTCAATGAACAATGTCTAGTAAAGTTCAAGATTGGAAACTAACATGATGATGTATTGTGTGATATTTGTTAGTGTGAACGGGGTTATTTCCTAACTAGTTATTAGTGAGGACCTATTCACATCAGTAATAGGTTTACTTAGGAGTTAGTTTTTTAGGTTGCATTCTAGAAGCTAGTATTTAATGGGACCATATCTCATTAATAGGCATGTAGTTATCTAGGCATTTAATAATTATCTCATGCATTGAGGTAGTTATGACTTAGTTGTCTCATGTGATAGGATTAAGACACTTGTTGTGATCTTGTCTAATCCTATCTTTCTGCTTGCCTATATAAGTAAGGCTTCATATGTGCATTTTATTCATCTAAAGCTCAATTGAGTGTTGTGTAAGTCCAAAATATCATTACAATCTTGAGTATTGCATATTGGCCACATCTTACATCCATTGTTGCAATTTCATATTCTTGCTTTTCCCTCTTGTGGAAGGTTGTTGGTTTTTGCAAATGATCCTGGAGGCTGGAGTCCTTGAGTGACTCAAACATGTTATATGAGTTATATCTCAACGCCTACATGGTATCAAAGCTTCAAAGCTGCAAATCCCCTTATTAGATTTAAGGGTTATTCGAGCTTGAGCTTTTGCAAGGTACGTATTTAGGAAAAATAAATGACACAGCTGCATTTGGAAGGCCCAAAAAACCCCCATTTTATATATAATACTTCATATTTTGTGCAGGAAAAAAAATCAACTTTTTTCGTGTGACTGTCTTAAATTTGATGACAAAATGATCGTCAAAGAACACTGAGTTAAATTTGACGGCTAAATGACTGTTATTTGACATTGTTAAATTTGAAGTTTAGTCAGTTGTCGAGATTTACTGTCTTAAATTTGATGGTCAAACAACCATCACCACATCACTCAATTTGGACCCATTCTCTATTGGTAGTTTTCATTTTGGAGGCAAACTTTGGAGGCTCATATCTTGGTCATATAGACTCCATTTTTTGAGAAATGTTTTTTGATTTCAAGTTGAATTTTTCTCTCTATGCAGTGGTGTAGTAGGTTTTTGATTTTGGTGCTTGGTTTTTTCCAAAATTATAGATTTTCAAAGTTGTTGCCAAGCCGTTCTCTTTTTAAGAACTTTCGAGGCTTTGTTCTCGCTCCTACGTTAACATTTTTGAGTGATTTTTTTTTGAAAGTGCATAATTTTTTGTATACTTTCTAGTGGTGTGATCAGATTGATCTCATTCTTTGTAAAAATTTTCTTTGAGCTTGAGGCCAAATTTGGCAATCTGTATGCACTAAGATCACGTCCACTTCCTATTTTTGGCAAGTGGCACCTCTAATCACACTAAGTATAAATTGCGACAAATCATGTTTTCTTGGGGGATTTCTTGATTGAGTGATTTGGGGGGGGGGGTCTCTTGGTGTATTTATTTGATCTGTTTGCTTGTGCTCCCTTCATTTTTTGATGGATCATTCTAAGGTTCCTTTGTTGACATCATATAACTATTCAACATGGTATCAACATGCATGGATTATACTAATGATTGAGGGTCACTCTCTATATATTGAGAATAAGGTACTTGAACCTACTAATGATGAGAAAAATATTAAATGGATGATTGAACATACCAAAGCTCTTGGATGTCTTCGTAAACTAGTTTCTCAAGATTTGTTATTCCAAATTGAATCATGCAATAATTCTCAAGAGGCTTGGGAAAATTGAAAACATTATTTGGTTCTACAGATGAAGTTAGAGGCTATGAAATTGATAATGAATTGATGAGCCTTGATCCTAAGAACTTTGACAACATCCAAGACCACATCACTAAGGTTAATGATCTAAAGGAGCAATGTAAAGCATGTGGTATTGATAAGGATATTCAATTGGTCTAGAATTCATTGAGAAAACTTGGTCTTGATTATGGTTCTTTCATTTCTAGCTTTGATACCCATAGTTTGACTACGGGGTTTGCATATACTACACCATCATTTGCATCATTTTTTGAGATGTTGATACATGAGCAAGAAAATCTTATCTCGATAGGTTTTATCAAGTCTTCTAAATCTCAGGCATTGTTTGCTAATCAAGTGAAAGAATCAGATACTATTGATAAGAAGTAGAAGAATTCAAAGAATAAGGCACATTTTTGTCAAGCAAGGGATAAATCCTCTTCCTCAGATAAGTCATCTAAGAAGGAGAAGTCTAGTTTTTAGTATTGCAAGAAGCTCGAGCATGATGAAAATTCTTGTTACATGAAGGATATTGATGATTTGAAGCATCTTCCCACAAAGAATCATATTGGATTTCCTTCTAGAATGTCAGAGTCTCCACCTTCTTCTTCATCATCTTCAAAATAGTCTAATAAGGGCAAAGGTCATGTTGATTTGGCTACTACATCACGAAATAAAGGGAAAGTTCTTTATGCTTTTTTAGGTCCAAGATAAGGGAGATGGTTTCTAGATTCAGGAGCATCTCATCATATGGCATCTTCATAGTCTATATTCTCTTCTTTTCAACCTTGTACTATGTCTCCTATTTTAATAGGAAACAATACATACATGAGTGTACTTGGGAAGGGATCTATTAGCTTTAGAGAAAACACCTTTTAGGATGTTTTGCGTGTTCCTCATTTGATGAAAAATATTCTTTCCATATATAAAATTACACATGGTGGAGATGGGAGGACTGTGGAGTTTACTCCCGATTTAGTCATCATTTGAGACTTGGAAAGTAGAGAGATTATAGCTACTAGGATGGTTGATCATTCATCTTAGCTATATACCTTTGTAGTTTTTTCTCGTGATGGTGAAATTGTTCCTTCAACTATTGATCACACTTCTAGTGTGAACCATGATTCAAAGGAGGCATTTGGCTTCTTGAACTTGGGTGTTCTCACATCTGATCCCCTTCTTGAGCCTTGTATTTTATCTCCTCCATCTACTGTTTCATTTGATGATTCTTATATTGGCATAGATTTGGCCTCTTGTGATTCAGTGTAGTAGGATCTACATCGTCTTCTAGCTACATCCATTTGGGATGCATACTTGATAGAAATTAGTCGATTGTTTGTTGAGTCTCATATTTCAGATTTGGGAGACATCATCAATTGCATACATCTTCTCTTTGATGGAGACGGTTCTTCTTCAGTTGCCATGAGGGAATTCTCTGACCCTCTTGTTCATTCTCTACATGATCATTCTTGGTAGTTTGATATAAGTGTGGATACTTTTGGACAAAATTTCAAGGAGGCTTATTCAAAGGAGATTCCCTTATCTTTGGATTATGTTCAATAATTGTTTCTAGGTGATTTTGGATTGTCTTCTTCAGCAGTGTGGCCTAGAAAACCTATTTGGAGTGTGACACCTTTCAACATCAACATGGAGACACTTGAGAATTCTTCAAAGACATCATCCATCATCCATCATCCATCTTCCTGATATCCTACATATCATCTTGGTTGTGCTTCTTCCTAAGGGGCGGAATGTTGTTCGACGAGATTGGATCATTTTGAACATTTAATGTCGAGCTTCTACCATCATTCCAGTAGACTCACCATTGAGGGGGGGCTACCTGGTCTCTCTTCTACTTCTCTCTTATTAGGGGGAATTTTTCCTCACATGGGGTTTTTTCCTTCTCATTGTTTAAATTAAGAGCATTTTGTTTTGTATTTCATCTCTTTTGGAGAGGAATTTTGTCCCACTGGGTTTTCTCATTTTCTCCATTTGTGAGAGATTTCTTTGCTTTGCATTTGTACATGGGTACTGAACATGGAATCGTAGCCAGGACCCATCCTTGCATCATTTGCGTAATAAATACATTCCCTATGTTGTAGTTATGGGGGGTGCTAGTGTGAATGGGGTTATTTCCTAAATAGTTATTAGTGAGGACCTATTCACATCATTAATAAGTTTACTTAGGAGCGAGTTTCCTAGGTGGCATTCTAGAAACTAGTATTTAATGAAACCGTATCTCATTATAGGTATGTAGGTATCTAGGCATTTAATAATTCTCTCATGCATTTAATATTTTCATTGAGGTAGTTATGACTTAGTTGTCTCATCTGATAGGATTAAGACACTTGTCATGATCTTGTCTAATCCTATCTTTCTCCTTGCCTATATAAGCAAGGCTTCATATGTACATTTTATTCATCCAAAGCTCAATTGAGTGTTGTGTAAGTCCAATATATCATTGTAATCTTGAGTACTGCATATTGGCTACATCTTCCATCCTTTGTTAAAGAATAGGTGTTGGCATGTCCATCATGTAATTCTCGCTGATCAAACTACCATGGTCTCCCTAACAAGAACATGAGGATTAAATGAATTAAAAGAGGGTTAAATAAAGGAAAAAAAATACCCTTTATTTAAAAAAGGGGGGAAAGTTATAAATAATAATTTTAGAATTACCATTCCTCATTTCCACAGCTGGTAGTTGAGTGAGAGAGAGAAAAGGAGAGGAAAGAGACGAGAGAAGATGTCGGAGGATTACGATCATGACATCATCCATCAAGGAGATGAGGTGCAAAGATTCTATGCTGAGTGCGCGGTCCCATGCCAGGTTAGGCCCAAAACCCGCTTTGTGATTTTCAACATTTATTGACTTAGTTTTTAATTTTAATGTTGTTTTAAAACATGGGTTTTGGGATGGGAGTAGATTAGGAAAATGTGTAGAGGGCGGAAATCAATTTTGTCCACCAGGTAGGAAGAAACACCAATTAGAGGCGTGAGGAAAAAAGGGGGGTTTGTAAAAAAAACCAGGTAAATTTAGAAAAAAATGGGCTTAGCCCCCCGAAACAGGGGTGACCTTGCCCCAGGAAAGGCAGTTGCACCCAAGATTTGGGCGACCCCACCCACCAAGGGGCGGTCATACCCAAAAGGGTGAGCGCACTTGAAAGGGCGATCATGCCACGATGGGGGCAGCCCCGCCCCACATGGCAGCGACGCCCCGCCCCAAGGGATGGCTGCACCCCTAAAGGGGTGGCTGTACCCCCAAAGGAGTGGCTGCTGCCCCTAAAGGGGCAAGCCCATCGCAAGGGGCAGTCGCGCCCCAAAACAAAAGGCACTGAGGGCAAAGAAGGGGGGCCAAAAGGAAAAAGGTTAAAGTGCTGGAAAGAAAAAGAGATGAGAAGGAGGACAATGAAGGAATGTTGTCCATAGAAGGAGTGAAGAAAAGGTTAGTGAGAAAAGAACCCAGGGCTGGGGAATAAATGAAGAAAGGGATTTGAGGACAGATAGTTTGTGTTATGTGATTACAGTGGTTTGACAGCTTGCGGACTTAGGAACATAGATAAGAGGTGTTGGCGATGACACAGTGAGTGATGACTAGAGCAGACCATCAGGCCCTAGCCCAAGCGGAGCTGTTGCACATGTTGGGATATCCATCCATTAGAGCGCATTGGGTGATGCTGACAACCCTAATCGATTGTTGGGATTTAGCGACCTCAACCTTCCATCTCCTGACAGGGGAGATGACGATGACATTAGAGGACGTGTGGCAGATATTGGGGCTGCCCATAGCAGGTCACATGGTGAGTGCTACGAGATTGAAGGGGGAGGTATTGGATTAGACCGTATGGGTCCTATTCGGGCGAGAGGACCTACCTATGCAGAAGAAGGGATTAGACATGGACAAATGTTTGGGTTTGAGAGTACCATTATTGCCATTATACCTGTGTAGATTGATCAACGAGATACTGATACCGGATAGAAGTGGACGGTTCTATAGCCTCAACTACATGGAGGTGATTCGACACATTGTCGAGGGGAGGGATGGGGAGCTTGCATGGGGTCCATGCATCCTTGCACAGTTATACAAGGATATACATTTTGTATGCTACCAGGAGAGACTTAGCATGGCCCATGTGATGTTGCTTTAGATATGGGTGTGGGATAACATCAGTGTGTCTAGGCCAAATGTAGTGAGAGTGGGACTGGAGGATGCGACACTACCAATGGTGTATTGGTATGGTGCTGAGTATGAATGGTTGTGGCGGTATCAAGGCTGTGAAGATCTAGACGGATGGAGGAGGTTATTTGATGATCTCTTGGAGGAGGAGATAGTGTGAAAGTTGTATATGAGACAACACTTTTCTAGGTGGAAGGAGGATGAGGTGAGACATAGGAGACACTTCATGACCTAATTTCATATAGTCGGGAAGGATCCGTGGATAGTCAAGTCAAACAGGTCAGACTGAGTGACGAGGCAATTTGGTCTGATACAGGATATTCTAGGTGCAACAAAGAGGTTCAAACAGATTACAAGGGAATGACTATGGGGGGATACAATTCTGCCAAAGTTTGCGAGGGAGCACTAGGAGACACTAGAGCAGGATCTAGTGACCTATCCAAGGAGGATTGGAGGAGTAGCAGAGGTAGGAGTGACCATTAGATATGTTGCATGGTTTGTATGACACCAACCCTTATGGATTACACTAGAGGAGCCGATCAAAGGGGCACTATAATTTGGACCAGAGGGTGAGGTGAAATGGGTAGGACAGGGGATAGGGAGAGGGATGGGACAATCGAGGAGAGATCCTGGGGCATGCAGGGTAGGAGGAAAATAAGGGAGAGGACAGGGGCAACCATAATAGGAGGAGATCAATAGAGGAGAAAGCTAGGGGTAGCCATGGCATGAGGAGGTCAATAGAGGAGAGAGCCAAATGTAGGCAAAGTAGGAGGACAACGAAGGAGAGTGCTAGAGGCAGCCAAAGTAGTAGAGAAACAAGAGGGAGGATGAGGTAGGAGGTCAACAAAGGCTAGGTAGGAGGAGGAGACGAAGGGCGTGGGTCGAGCCCGAGGAGGAGAGACATGAGGTAGAGGTGATGGACATAGGAGATGAGGGAGGGGCAGAGGAGATGGACATGGATGTGCATGATATTCGCCCATTGGCCATGATTCCACTAATAGAAGAGGATCTAACTGTGCTGCTAAGAGGAGTTGAGGTGAGGCTACAGATCATTGAGCAAAGGTTGAGAGATGTGGAGGCTGCGAGGAGTAGATTGGAGGTTGAGGTGATCATGTTGCAAGCAGAGATAGCCATGTAGGAAGAGGGTGAGAGGATTTTCTAGGATGTAGCTGATACAGTACTGCGATATGAGGCTGAGATGCAAAGGGAGCTAGAGAGGTTGTGAGCCGAGGTGGATGATCTACGAGTGGAGGGGAGCGAGTTACGAGAAAAGGTGACTCGTCTGGAGGGAGAGGTATCCTAGGAGCATGAGGCAGCGAAAAAAAGTAGAGGTGATTGTGATGATACTGCAGGTGGGGGGTTAGTGAGAGGATGGAGGAGCGACATAGCAAATAACGACGAAAACCCTGGCAGAGGTAGAGAGGGATATGGAGGATCTGAGGAGACAGGTGGAGGGACTGTTAAGAGAGAGGATAGAGTTGAGATAGGAGTGGGATGAGCTCCATGACAGAGTTGAGGTGGCAGAGTATATAGTGGGAGACATGGGACAAATGTAGGAGAGGGAGGAGGCCATGAGGGCTCGGGTACAGGTATTGAAGACATAGAGGGACATCTTATAGACATAGGTGCAAATCCTTCAGGATGAGAGGGATGCAATAGTGGCATAGATACAGGCTATGGAGAGGGATACGACAAAAGGGTAGGGATAGGAATCACAGGGGCAAACATAGGTGGCATAGGGTGGCGAGATAGGGGTGGAGATTTAGAGGCTACAAAGACAGGTACAAGCCATGCACGAGGAGAGGGACATAGCCATGGATCAGGTGTCAGAGATGGGAAAGGAGGTTGAGAAACTACGGTTAGCACAGGGTGCATGGGAACAAGAGAGGAGATCCATATGTGGATTCTAGGATAGATATATGGCAGAGTGAGACTTAGCTAGGCAATAGGCGGTCGAGCGTGATGAGAATATGAGAGAGGCTAGCTACTACATGTGTGCCTATTTCGTAGTAGTTCCAGATCTAGGATAGTGGGTTCCTACCTATGTTTGGGTGAGGCCACAGATGCCAACTTCATCCCAGTCAGCAGGGATGCATACCCATTGGTATAGTAGCTGGAGAGAGACTCCCCCACATAGAGGGCTAGTGCTGGAGTCACCACAGAGATTGGATGTGGGCAACTCATGGTTTAGAGGATCAGAGGGACATGATCTCAGTGTTTGATAAGTGCAGGATGGGATATAGTACAAAGCAAGAAAGATCAGATTTTAGCGATAGATTTGTACTCGTACATTATTTGATGACATATGATGGATATGTATTTTGATGTATATGATGGTCGTTATTATGGACTATGCGATGGATAGTGTATTTTGATTTTTGATATGATATGTGAGAGCTCTTATTGACACTATGTGATGTTTATGTGATGGATGATTTTATTTATGTATATGTGTATGTTTATGGTTTTATTGTGGATGATTATTATGATGTGATGTATGGAAATGATTTATATGGATGATATGCATGATCTCTAACCCCTATGATGTAGGATGTGATGGATGATTTATGAT
Source organism: Sequoiadendron giganteum (assembly GCA_007115665.2). Lineage (NCBI taxonomy): Eukaryota > Viridiplantae > Streptophyta > Pinopsida > Cupressales > Cupressaceae > Sequoiadendron > Sequoiadendron giganteum. Next base: position 55,062,799 of record CM021101.1, on the reverse strand, counting down.
TGTTCCTATGTGGATGCTATTATGATGTCTAATGTTTATGATGTAGAATGTGATGGGTGATTGATGATGTTATATGTTATAGATGTGAAAAATGAACCTAAAAATGTGTGATGCAGGTGACAATGCATGATATGAACTAAGATGAATATGCTAATGCAATGGTGTAATAATGAAATGAATTTTAAGATGGATAGAATAATCAATTACAATTATTCTAAACAACTTAAAAAAATGATTATGATATGCACATGGAATGAAATGTAATGTAGCGAACCTAAGATATGGGATGAAAATGTCACTAAATTCTAATAAGTAAATGAAATGTAATTTAAATAAGGGCCCGCATAATGATGGAAGTGAAGGAGGTGATGGGTGTGCAATTGCACCTGTCAAGAACCATAGGAATCCTGAGGAGAAAGGAAAAATGGAAGAAATCAATGTCTGTACAACCAAAATCCTAGGTCAGGGAAAAAGAAAGGATGGAGGATACATGCAATGCAACGGAGGAGAATATGAAATGCAATGCTAATGCAATTTTCCATCTTCAGAGCATTGATTTTTACTATAGCATAGGACACCAAGTACCATGGTATGTGGACCAAGGTGGATTGGTGTCTGATGCATAAACAATCACAACAAACAAGAAGGGTATCCTACAATAAATTTGGTTAGACGAGGCATTGGGATAACCACAAGCATAGAAGGATGTCCCAACATAACACAAGAGCTCAGGGGTCTTGGTGGGTACTACGTGGGACAACCAGGAAAACATGAAACAAATAAAAATCAACATATGCCCCTATGTGAATCAGTCAAAACACACCATGATATGATAGATCATGGCGGCCTTGACAAGTGATAATAGGGAGATCAAATGATAAAAAAAATCCAAAATCATCAAAATATTGCAATCAATTTCAAAATGTCATTTACCATAGGATCAATAGGATGGATGGGGTTTGATGAGGTCTGTTAGGAAGGATGCATCCTATTGAGACCAAAGATGGATACTAAACTAAGAGATCAATAATGACGCGGGAGATTCTAAAACCGATTAAATCTCGTGACACAAATGGATTCTATTTGTGAAGCACCAACTAAATAAGGACATACTTGACAACATGACACAAGGCACAAGACACGAGACATAAGACACAAGGCTGACACACCCTATAGACCTAGGGGCTCAGGGGTTGATCAAAGATCAACCTTGCCTACATGAAAGCACAAAGCTCTCGTAGTTCAAGAAAAGAGCATGGATAAAAGTGGAAAGAGGATGATGAAGACAAATGATGGAGAACAACGACTGGACAGACCAGAGAAAATCAAAACAAAAGAAAAAGCCCTAGGGGTGGATTAAATGATCGACCTTCCTACGTGCAAGCTTAGGGGCAATGTAGTTCGAAAAGAACACGAGACCAACGATGGATAAGGGTGAAAAGAGGACAATGGGGACAAATGATGAAGGACGAAATTCCCCGAGGGTGGATCAAATGATCAGCATTGCCTATGTGCAAGCGCAGGGGCAACATAGTTCAACATGACGAAAGATAGACAGTGGAAAATGACAGACTAGACAACAAGCCCCGAGGGCAGATCAAATGATCGGCCTTGCTTACGTGAAAGGACAAGGGCAACGCAGTTCACCAAAGATGGAAAGACAAGACAGAGAAGGACGACAAACTAGACAAAAAATAGAGCCCCAGGGGCAAATCAAATGATCGACCTTGCCTACGTGAAAGCGCAAGGGAAAAGTAGTTATCCAAAAGATTGATGGGATCTAGATGGAGACCGACACAATGAAATGAACTAGATGGACGTGAAAGACAAAAAAATCGACAAGATGACACAAGCTCAGATTAGGATGAAAGCATAGGATGATAGATAACGGATGAAGTTTGTCCAATGCTCAACCAAAATATACCAAGCAACCAAATGATGCATGCCCATGGAAGGATAGGTTTGATAGGATGATGAAGATGTGAGATCAGGATAGATGAATCATAAAGGAACTAGGACACAAGGTATATAATGATTAAGCCCTCTATGAATGGTGCCTATTGCTAGATTTTCACCAATCGTGCATATCCAAAGCATCACTAATGGTGGTTTTCACCATAGGATGAATTATTTCTCCTTACTATTTTTGGATTTTTTTCGATCTTTTTGATTTTTTTGTATTTTGACAATTTTTTTCTTTTTGTTGTTGTATTTTTGGATTTTAATAGGAAGGATAACCCAACTAACCTAAGTATAAATCTTCTTGAGGTGCATGATATTGATGGGTTCTTCCAGGGGCTCTCCTTTAGGGATAGACAACCTGTATGCTCCTAAACCATATTTAGCTATGATGACGTAAGGGCCTAACCAATTTTCTTTGAACTTGCCCTTCTTATCTCGATATTGCTGGTTCTGTTGATTTTCTTTAAGGACTAAGTCTTCAACATTGAATTGATGAGGGCAAACCTTCTTATTGTAGCTTCTCTTGAGCTGATGTTGATAGGCTTGTAAATGGTTGTAAGCTTTGATCCATTTTTCATTTAAGAGTTCGAACTAAGCAAGTTGTGCAACCCAGGTGTCTTCATCATTTATTAGATTCTTCAGAGATATGCGAAGTGATGGGATTTTGATTTCAATTGGCAAGATAGCTTCGACACCATAGACTAGTGAGTATGGAGTGGCACTAGTGGGGGTGTGGATGGAAGTGCGGTAGGCCCAAAGTGTGGAATGAAGGTGGAGATGCCAATCTTGACCAGTGTTGTTAACCATATTTTTAATGATTTTAATTAAGGTTTTGTTGGTTGCTTCTGCTTGACCATTACCCTGGGGGTAATATGGCGTAGACTAACAATGTTGGATATGATAAGTCTCGTAGACGAATTTCATGCACTTTTTTTTGAATGGCTTTCCATTTTCAATAATGATGGTGGAGGGGATTCCATACCTGTAGAGGATATGGTAAAGGATGAATTTGGATATCTGAACACCAGTAATTTGAGTAGGTGGTATGGCTTCCACCCACTTAATAAAGTATTTAGTGGCAGTGATGATGAAAGTATGGCCGTTAGAGGATGGAGGGTAAATCTTGCCGATCAAATTGAAACCCCATTATGAAAAATGCCATGGTGTTGTGATGGGTTGTAACTCTTGTGCAGGAGCATGAATCAAGTCCGCATGTTGCTGATAGGGAAGCCACCTCTTTACAAAATCATGAAAATCATGTTCCATAGTAGGCCAATAATATCCTTCTCTGAGAATCCTCTTGGGCAGGACCATACCATTAGAATGGGCCCCAAAGATACCACTATGTACTTCTACCAATGTAGTGTGGGCTTCGGTCTCCTTTAAACACTGGAGGAGGGTTCCATCAGACTGACGTCAATAAAGCATATCACCTATGATGGTGTAATGGGAGGTGCATTGGATAAAGGATTTTCATTGGTTACGTGTGAGGCAAGGGGGAAGGTGTTGTCATGGAGGTAAGTGTAGATGTCTTGGTACCAGGGGGATTCAAGACCTACAATGTCACATACCATTTGACTCTCAGGGATGTCATATGTAGGGATTAAAAGTTGCTCCATGAGGAACTCACATTCAGTATGATCTCTGGGCATGTCAAGGAGAGAACTCAAAGATCCTTTTGAGGATTGCCGGGTGTTCCTCCCTTGTTCTTGATTTTCCTAATAGGTCATCAACATAATCTTCCATTATGATGTGAATAAGGTCATGGAAGATAGCTGTCATAGCACGTTGATATGATGCATCTGTATTTTTGAGGCCAAAGGGCATGCCATTGTAGTAGAATGTGCCCCATGGAGTGGTGAAGGCAGTCTTGTGTTCATCCTCAGGGGAAATCTTAATCTGATTAGAACCAGAAAGGCCATCCATGAAGGATAATTTTTCATGTCCAGCAGTTAGATCGACCAACATATCAATGTTTGGTAAAGGGAAGTCATCCTTGGGGAAAGCTTTGTTGAGATCTGAATAATCTGTACTGATTCTGATACGTCCATTTAGTTTGGTGACAGGTACTATGTTCAAGATCTAGTCTAAATAGTTAATAGGTCTAATGAATCCAGCTTCTAATAGCTTCTCCAACTCTTGCTTGACTAGCAGGGCAACTTGAGGATGCATTTTCCTTAAATTTTTCTTGATGAGTTTGGCATCTAGATGAACATCCAAGTCATATACAACTAGAGCAGGATCTAGGCCAGGAATGTCTGAATAGGTCTATGCAAAATTAATAATGCCATCTTTGAGGAGGTGGACAATAGTAGAGTGCTCTTTTGTTGATAAAGATTTAGCTACATAAGTTATTTTCGGATTCTCTTATGTTCCCAAATTTACTTCATGCATTTCCTCAATGAGGATGGAAGATCTTTCAAAACAGTGGGTATCCATAAGGGGAAGATGAATGTACCCATCTTCTACCACCTCATTAAGGTTTTCACTAGTAGATACGCCCTTTGATTTTACTTTTTCAAAGTCGCAAAGTGGCTTGGGGAGGTTTTCGCTAGTAGATACGCCCTTTTATTTTACTTTTTCAAAGTCACAAAGTGCCTCAGGGAGGTTTTCACTAGGTGACCCTTTTTTATTTTGTTTCTTTTTATTTTTGCGACTGGGGCATTCATCTTTCTCCAATCCCATAAGATGCACATATTGGTCCTCTAAGGGGAAGGTGTTGAGAGATGTGCTACCTTGTAGGTCATAGTCTATGAGCTCGAGGTGTTTGAGGGATAAGGTGATGGTGCAAACAGATAGGCATTCGAACATGGAAGGGAGGTCAATGTGATCAACATCATCGTATGTGTGTATGATGGATTCCTCATCTCGTACGTCTTCGATGGAATTGTCATCCACACTGACATTGTTAGAGACACTAGAGGATTCCACGTGACCTTTTTGTTTAGTATCATAGCCCAAGCTCATCTTCTTCGGACACATGGAAGCTACTATCGACCGTCGTCTACCTTGTTCTTCTACACCAAGGTCCCCCCCCTGATAGTTATGTTTTTCTACAAACATAGAAGGCTAAGGATATGCCTCTTGGAAGTATTATTTTAAGGGGGAGATGGTTCAGGTTCCTCACGGTACACCCACTGGCTAATGTGATCTTCTGGTGTATCTTGTTGTATTCCAAGAGAGCGGAAGTTGCTAGACCCCACATTTGGAGCATTGAGGGTGATTGTCTTCTCTGTCTTTTGGGACAGATTGAGAAGGTTGGCCATATGTAGGTGGTGAGGGAGGCATGGTTGCCACATTTAATGCTATACACATTTCGTACTCACCACACCCCTTGTCAATGATCTAGACCTTAGTAATGGTGGAATCAGATGTGGAGGATGGAGTGGATGAAGTGGTGGTTAGTGTGTTGGTGTATGGATGAGATGGTGATGTCTGAGATTCCCCCATTTCTACCCTAGGATAGTAATGAGAATGGGGAAAGGAAGCTTCTAGTGCACAACAAGATTCAAATGGCTGAGGGTCAACTTGTATAGTTACTTCCATTCCTTGAAATGGGAATTTCAGACATTGGTGATAGGTTGATGAAATAGCTTGCATAGAGTGAATCCATGGACGACCAAGAAGGATGTTATATGGGAGATCAAGGTCTAGAACATGACACATAGTATACTACACAATGGGGCCCACCTGAATAGGAAGATAAATAGTGCCCTCAAAATCATGTTCTGCATTACCATATGCTTTGATGGTGATAACTTGATTGTTTAGGTTAGCTTGGGTGTGTCCCACCTATTGTATAAATTTTAATGTACAAAGATTTATGGCAGAACCATTATCTACCAATACCCTTTTTACTTTATGAAATTCACACCAACTTCAAGGTGAAGGGGACGATTATGGCTTGAGTCAAGGCAAGGCATATCTTTCTAGTTGAAGCCTAATTGGTAGGTCGCTGAGACATTTCCTACCAATGCTTGGAATTGTGTGGGATCTATGTCGTTGGGAATTTGAGTGCTTTGTAAGGCCTTATTTAGGATTTCTTGGTGTGCGGGAGAAGACTTAAGCAAATCCAAGATAGAAATCTAGGTCGAGGTCTTTCTTAAATGATCAAGGATATTGTATTGCAAACTGACAGCTGGCAACTAGGTAGATGGGGAGGCTCCTGAGACTGTGAGATGGGTACGATGGGTGGTAACAACACATTGTGGGTCTTTACCTTTGACATGTATCATAGATACTCATGGCTCCACTTGTTCAATGTGCATGACAATGCCTAGTTGTATGGCACATTTTTGTAACTGATATTATTAGTTTTGTTATTTTGGTTGTTGTTGTTACTAGGCTCGGGATTGGAGTTGGTTGTACTAGGACCTTAGTTATGTTTGGGAAAGGCATTCTAATATGTTTGGAGTTGAGCATTATATGAGGTTGTCATGTTAGCATCCACATGTATATCACCTCGATCTATGAGACCTTGGATGTAGGTTTTTAGACCTTGAAACTTATCCAACGTATGTCCTTTGATCTTTTGAAATTCATAATACTCATTTTCTTTGAACCAGGTTGGCTTAGGATTAGATTTGTCAAGGGGCTTGGTTATAGGATATGTGATCGGGTAGTTAGCTTGAAGAAGCTTGTTAAACACAACACTAAAGGGTTCTCCCAATTGAGTAAATTGGTGTTTATTTCCCCCTTGGGTGCTTTGATTTGACTATTGTTGAGGACGAGGTGCCCCTTGTGGCACAAATATGGCGTTTGGGATTGACTGCTACCGTTGAGGATGATATTGCAGCTTTTGTGAGGCATTAGCCACTTGGACATGTTTGGTATCTGTGACACCATCATTGACAACATTCTTATTTTTATTCCAATAACGAGGTTTGTCTCCAGAGGACCTCTCTTTATCAAAATTGAAGATTTTGACTTGCTCTTTAGCAACAAGTGCTCTTTCCAGGATATGACCTTTCTCCATGATTGCCACAAAGGTTGTGACATAGTGGAGTCGGAAGTTGTGAGCCATATTTGGATGGGAATTTTCAATGAAGAAAGTGACCATATCCTTCTCCCTTAGTGGGGATTTCATCTGACTGGCTAGGGCTCACCATCATTGTAGATAGCTTGCAAATGTTTCCCCATCACACTATTTTTCTTTGAGGAGATCAAGCGTATCAATATCCTTCTCTAGATTAAAAAAGAAGTGGGAGACAAATTCCTCTGAAATTTGCGTAAAGGATTTGATGGATCCCTTCTCAAGACCCATGAACCAATCAAGAGTGATTCCCTATAGACTCCTAGGGAACAATTACCTAAGGTAGTTGTCATTGTGCATGACTTCTTGACAATGGGCATAAAAGTCCTGAAGGTGAGCTTTGGGGTCTTTGGTTCCCTTTTACTTATCAAATTTTGGCATTTCAAAATGTTTTGGGAAAGGAACCAAGGAAATGGAGGGATCGAATGGATAAGGACAAATGTCCTCAAATTTGAATTATTGTTTGCCTATCCTAGCTTGTAAGTCTTTCAATGCAGCTTTGAATTTTTCCAAGTCTTTGTTGATAGGTGCTGCAGAAGTCATAGTAGGCTGATTACATGGATAATATTGCGGGTATGATGAGGATGGTACAACAGTGGTTGGATCATAAGCGGGTTGGCTCTGATTGATGTAAGTGGATTACAGATTAACATATGGGGGATACGAGGATGATGGATTATGATGGTAAGAGGTGGAAGTTGCTTGTTGGTAGGGTTACTGATGTTGATAATAGGAGGTGGATGGACTACCCTCCTGATATTGTGTAGAATTTTGATAGTATGAAGAGGTAGAAGACCCTTTCTAATATGGTGGTGGTTGTTGTTAGTACGAGATGGATGTAACACCCTGTTGATAAGATGACTGTTGCTAGAGATAGGATGGATAGGATTGGTATTGATGCACAACAATGGGTTGCTATGTGACATATGGGGGTGGTTGTGGCTTTGATGGCTGTTGATAGGGATTGGTGTGTGATTGTGAAGGGTTGGTGTAAAGAGGCGGTTGGGTCTGTGTTTGACTTTGGGAGGCCAAGTGGGGATTTGAATTAGGATGGGATGGAGTAGTATAAGTGCTGGATGAATGATAAAGATATTTCATAAGAGGATTATGTTGCCTGTGCGTAGGAATGTGTGTATGTGGTGGTGGATGTTGTTGCTTGGTGGTTGTTGGTAAGATGGGCGAGATGGGATATGTTGTTGTTGTGGGACTGCTACTGAAGTGCCATGTGGCAGTTGTGGCGACTGTGATGTAGTTTGTGTCACCTGGTGTGGTGGTTGTGTAGGAATGATATAGTGTTGTTGAGGAACTAGAATGTTTTGTTGTGGGATTACGATGTTGTGTTGCAGAGGTTGTTGATGAGGTGGTTGAGATGAAGCAACAATAGTAATGGTGTGTTGTGGTGGTGCTTGCAATGTAGGGGATTCTTGAGGATTAATGGGAGGTTGCTGGAATGGTGGTAAATTTCTAGCGGGTTTAGTCATTGGATGTTGCAACAATGCAAGGATAGGTGTGCCTCTAGTGTTGACGGGTGGTTGACTAGGATGCTGAGGTGGAAGTGGTGGAGTGGATGGAATGTATGGTGGCATGTTGTAGGCATAGGGATCATTAGGATCAGGTTGTGATGTAGAGACTGTGGTGGGGAGGTGAGGATAACTTATGACTTGATGTATTACGACATTTCTAAACTCAAGGTGATACCAGTTGTCTATAGGCGTACTTTCGGGGACATATGAATTCCCTAGAATTTTTTGTAAAGCTTACATATCTGTAGGTGTTGAAAGGGTGTGGGTACCGACATATTGTGATGCATCAAAATCAGATGGTGGTTTGATTGCTCTCATGATCAGGTTGGCAAGAATCTTATCCCCATGCTCATTGAGGAGATGATCCATCATCTGAGCATTAACAGGATTACTAAGGTATTCATCAACCGTAACTTCAGGTTGATTAACCAAGTTTTCATCATCGGGTGGTGTGGTGTTTTGAACGTTGGTATTGGATTATGACGAAGCACCATTATGGGGATCTTGTGGGATATCTAGAGCATTGTTAGGATCTTGTGGGATATTTGGAACATTGTTAGGATCTTGTGGGATATTCGGCTAGGAACCTTGGGCTTGTTGTTCTGCCATTTTATTTTTTCTTGTGATTGGGTCTAAACGGGCGTGAAAGTGGAAGACAACTAGGCGGATTAAAATGTAGCTAAACTTCTAGGATATAATGCAAAGATTATCTAAATGATGATTAGAGGATTGATTAGATTAGATGGGGGATCGATTGATTGGATAGTTGGATAAATATGTGATTGGATTAGATTGGATAAGATTGATCGATAAAATGATTGATAAGATTGGATGGGATTGGATGATCAAAAGGGATTCTAAATTGGGTTCAAAAATCACCTTAGGTGACTCAAGGTGCTTGATTGATCAGATTAAAGGATGAAATGATGATCACAACAATGAATCAACCTTGAGATGGAAGGGGATTTATAGGGCTGAGGATGATGACTGACTTAGGATAGATAGAAATCCTAAGAAGATTTTAAAGCATGATGATTGATTTTAGGCACCTAAGTCGATTTGGATACTAACTTCAAACGAAGTTCAGAGGATTTGGATTGAGAAAATGATAATGGATGTGTAGCCTAAGGATAATTAAGGATACACCTATATGATCTAGATAATGATTTTGGATGAAAATGGGTCGGGATGCAGATGGAATGACGTGAGGATTATGTGTGGACAAGATGTGCAAACAACTAGGAGAACAACTGTAGCAATGGGAAATTTCTATGAATTAGTAACTATAATATGCAAAAACATAAAACCCACAGTTGGTAATGGAGTGCAAAGGAATAAATGAACAAGCTCATAGATTGTCTTCATCCTCCATGACTAACCTCCATTACACCTTCTTAATTTGCTGAAAATAAATTTGTTTGCCCTCAGATTTGTGAAGAGCAAGCCAATAGAAATGACAAGCCCTAAGCAAACATTGAAGGATTTGAAATGACCTAGATGCAAACTATGCCCTACTGCAAATAGTAAACATCTACAATTTCTAAGCTAATATCAAATGAAAACCTAGATATGCTATGATAAACATGCTAAAATGATAAACTATGAAAATGTAAGCTAATCAAAACATGAAAGTGTAAGATGTGTGTTAAGAAATCTCTAAAATATGACTATGCAAGATAAAAACATGAAAGTGTAAGATGTGAGATGCCAAAATATTGAAATGAAAGATGCTCAAAATGAGACCAAAATTGCTCTTTTATAGAAAAGGCAATTTTGTGTGAATGGCCAAGATTGAAAGTTAGTAAATGCCCTAGAATCAATGGACGAGATTCAATAAAGCAACCCACAATTAGGGTTAGGGCAACATTAGGTCAAATTCGAAATAAAGGGTCAATATTGATTCTTTAGAGAATCAAATCAATGGCTGACAATGCATGTGACAAAAGATTTTGAGCACAAAAAACAGATTCGTTGGAGAATTAAATAATTTATTTAAAATTATTTAAATCAAGAGGGAATGTTGACTTTTCGAATTAAAAACTATTTTAATTCAAAAATGTGGGGTCATGTGACAATAAATAATTTAAATTAAATTATTTACAAAAGAAGGGAATTTTAAATAAGACTTATTTTAAATAAATAAATTTATTTAAAATGAGCACAATAAAAGAGGGGGAATTAAATAATAAAATTATTTAATTTATGTGCTGGGACTTATTTTAAATAAATAAGATTTAGAAGAAATTAAATAATAAAAGGTTATTTAATTTAAGTGAGAATTAAATAATAAGGATATTATTTAATTTAGAGGAATGTGACAAAGGGGACCTTTTAAATTAAATAAAATGATTTAATTTAAAGTTTAGGAGAGGACCAAATTAAATAAATAAAATTTATTTAATTTAAAGAGAAGAGGTTAATGAATAATTAGATAATTAAATATAATTATTTAATTATAGTGGAAGGTGGATTAAATAAATAAGAATTTATTTAATTTTAGGACGAAGAGGACTTAATTAGTGACATAATTAAATAAATAAATAAAGTTATTTATTTAATAATTAGGAAGACATAAAGGGGTAAATAAATTAAGAAATTTATTTAATTATAATAGGATATTTAGACAATTAGTGACGTATTAGATAAATAAATAAAACTTATTTATTTAATAATCAAGAAGAATAGAAAGGGACATGAATTAATTAAATAATTAAGAATTATCTAATTAATAATTGGAAGTGAGCTAGGGACATAATTAAAATGTCCTAATTAGGGTTAGAAGAAGAGCCTGTGGGTCCAGGTCATTTTTATGTGTCTACATTTGCCCCTCTTTGTCATAATGTAGCTTGTCGCATTATGGCAAAGAAAATAAGTCAAACATATGCCCCAGTGCAAGATAAGATGAAGAAGAATGACGAGGAGGGTTGTGGTATGCCCCCTCGGGAGGACAGATGGGTTCCAAGAACACGGGTGTGCTCTCGAAATGGATGAGAAGACTAGAAGACAATAGAACAAGAAAGCGTTAGTAAAAGATATAGATGATGATATGAATGTAATGCCTATATGAGATGCATGTTAGTTCCTAGATCAAATCCTTCAACGTTTACCATAGGACTTTAATATTTATTGCTCTTTCAATCATCATTGGGCAGATTATTGTAACTTAGGCAAAAATAGCTATGGAAAAGGATAAAAACAAGAAGCAAATTGCCAAAACTGACTGATAAACATTGGTTTTGCACAAAGAAGACAATTCAAGCAACATAATCCTAAGATTAGTGTTAAGGGTATTATCAACATGGTCCTCTATCTAGGCTAAACAAGGCTTCTAAGGGAGTTTATGATATACACATGGTACATGGGGCACAATCGTGAACACGAGCCTATCACAAGCATGAGTCGAGAGCAACCAATGAGGTACTGGAAGCTTAGACCAACTCTTCACATCTTATCTAAGTATCACCCTAGCTTCGTCACTTCGCCAGAGATGACGTGACTAGATTGAGGTACAAATTTCATTCTCCCCCCTTTATATATCTTGTCGGTAACACGTGGTTGGAATCATCCCTTGGGGTGATGAAATATCCAAGCAGGTCCTGTTAAGAAATAGAAAAAGGGAGAAAAGGACTTAAGTGGACTACGATTTCTCTTCACCCAGGATCACCAAATGGCGCAAGGGGATTGGATACATTAATAGCCCACTTTGAAAACATGACAAAAAATTTCTTTGAACCTCTAATTAGAGCTATGTTCCTACTTAAAAATGAAAACAATAAGTAATAATCTAACTAAAGAAAGTTGTTTTCTCCCCCTGTAGCAAGTATGTTAGTAGTTTGTTGTTTTTGTTCTTCAAAAATCATTAAAAACCTGCACAAACGTTAGCCAAAAAACAACACTCATAAACAAACACACATTAGAGGGTCAGTACTAAGGAAAAAAATCATGAATTTGGACTTTGGAATGGAAAATTAACTCTCTGTTTTACCTGATTTACCTCTATTTAGGGCAGGGCCACCTTTGTGTTTTGGGCATAAACGACTATTTGGGCGAGGTCACCTATTTATGGGCATGGTCGCCTATCCACCATAGAAAACAAAAAAATAGAAAACAACTGATGGGCGGGGTCGCCTATCCATGGTTGGGGTTGCCCCTTTGTGGGTAGAGTCGCTTATGTATATCAGAACCTACAAAATATCAAAAAATAGAAAAACATAAAACAACAGATGGGTGGGGTCGCCTATCTATAGGCGGGGTCGCCCCTTTGTGGGTGGAGTCACCTGTTCGTGGGTGGGGTTGCCCCTTTGTGGAAACATTCACCTCTGTGTTCTCGATAAGGCCGCCTCTATGTTCCTGAACCTGCAAGATGCCAAACAACAAAAAACATAAAAGAAACATACCCATTTGTGGGTCCCACCAAGCATGCCAAAAATGTGTGCAGGTATTTTTCTACTTCTAAGAATGCAAAAAAATAATAAATGAAATAGGGAAAAGACACATACAAACACTCAATGATCAACCATAAGTTGAATGTAAACAAACAAAAATTAAAACATGAAATGTTATACCTTACTTGCTTAGATTGATGAGTTGGTTGGCCCTTTGATGATGCTTGGATGTATGCTCCTTGATGACAAAATGCATGCAATAATGGAGGTGGGTGTAGTGATTGAAGATGGTAGGTGAGTGCAATAATGGATTCAAAATGGCTGTAAATAATAAGAGAGTGCAAAAATTGCTTGAATGGTTGAGATTAAGCCACCATGGATAAGATGGAGGGTTGTGGTGAGTTGAGGACTCACATCTTGCCAGGTGGAAGGTGAGATGGAAAAATGACAAGTGACATGGAAAAGACCATGTGATGTGGAGGTACTTGCAAGTACCTTGGGATTGGAAAGGAATTTCTTGTCACCATGGGGATGGGAGAAGGTGTTAGGAAATTAATGTGAATTTTTAATTCACATGTTTGGAAGAACCCAATAGATAAGACAAGGTCCTCCTAAAGGAGGTCCTTGTCCCATCTGCTTGATGTGACCTATTAGAGGTCATAGGGAAGAGAAATGCATGGGAGGAATAAATGTGAATTTTTTATTCACATCGGGAAGAGGTCAATACCTGATAAGGTAAGTACCATGAAAGGTTGACTTAGGGACATACTAGAAATGGTAAGTGATTAGATTAAGGTTGTCCAAATAGGTGATTAACTAAATTAATGAATATTAGAGGCAAGTGGCTAAATATGGAGGATGTGACATTAATCCTGATTAAGGATACACACATCTTAGTCAAGGATTAATTAGATTAATCCAGATTAGTGAAAAGGTTATGGAGTATGGGACAAGGAGAGGGAAAGAATGAATTTAAAATTGAAGAGGATAATTCACTAAATTAAATAAATTGATACATTTATTTAATTTAGAGAGGAAATGGTAAAGGATAAAGTATTTAATTAAATACTTTTAGAAACCTTAGAGAATGGGATAATATTAATTAAATATGTCATTTAATTAATAGAGATGAATTAGACGAATAAATGATATGATTTTGACCATATGGGAGTGGTCAAATTTGGATGTCTACACATACAATCGAGAGTCAAGATCTACACTCATGCTGGCCATTTCATATAAGCTTGTAGCCTTCATTTCAAGGGTTTGGTGAGTTGCAACATAGCTTAATTTTTCATTCATCATTCCTTCATTCTATTTGATTTCATTTCAAGGTTTGATTACCAAAATGGGTTTTGACCAAGGCAAGCTCCTATGCACTAACGAAACAATTTTTTCCCTCTTTTTGATGTGTTATTTGTAGATTTAGGTTGAACATCCAATGAAGAGAAATATTGGAGAAAGTTGTCAAAGTTGCAAAGGTTTGAAAGTTGCCATCTGTCTTGTAAGATTACAAAAAATTCACTTATAGGTCAAAATTCAAAGTTTTAGACTAAGAGATCAGAAGGGAGAGAAGCTACAAAAGATCACTAGAGGATATCATAGTTTTAGATCAATCTTGATATTAGGACTAAATCACCCCAACTAGCATATGAGTCCCAATAGACCAGTTTTTAGAATTTTTTTATAGACCCTAGTTTACCAGTTGTAGATTCCAGATTCAACCTGAAACCTAAACTAGGACTAAATCACCCCAACTAGTGTATGAGTCCAAGTGTTCTTCAAAATTCATAATTTTGTGATTACAAACCTTGTTTCAAGCATCTTTAGTTTTCTAGTTGCACCTCTATTCATTCTCAGTTTACTATTTTTATTTTGAGTTTGATTTCCTAGGTTACATAGCTAGATTTGCTTATCATTTACATTTATTTCTTTCTAAGCCTTTTCTTAGTGGTGAACCCCTTTTTTTCTTTAATCACATGCAAGGAAACCATCCTAACCCTAGTCCATTCCTCAATCAATTCAATTGAGGGATCTTGGTTTTGTTTAATGAACTAGAGTGAAATAGGTCCTAAACACCTAGTTCCATCTCTCAAAAGGTGGTACCCTATTTCTTTGTGCTCATTTTGGTGAACCTAACCTTTGGACGCCATTATTTTCTAATTTGGAGTGCATCATACTCCTAGATCTAGCCTACATTAACTTTGCATTAGTTTATTTTCATTTATGGATTCTATATCTTGCATTAGTGAAAGTGCATATAGGTTGCAATTTTGCATCTTATATCATTGAATTTCATTTGAAATATGTAATTGCATGTACTATAGACAAAATACAAACTAGAAGCCTTAATATTCACTCAAAATTTGCTAAGTTTAGTGTCAAAACCCTAATCTAGGACTCATACACCCCTCTAGGCGATTTAGTCCATATACAAGTTGTTTTACCGATTTTTTGGGAATTTTGTGTTGTGTGTTTTTCACTATTTGAGCCTTTTAAAAACCCTAATTGGGACTCATACACCCCTCTGGATGATTTAGTCCTATGTCAAACCTGAAACTGCATTTTACAACATTAAAAACCTTATTTTTGTCCTTTTGTTTGCTGCTATTAGATCTTTGTTTCAATTTACTCAGTTTCTATTTCATACATTTCATTGCATCTAGCTTAATTTCAATTGAATTAGAATTAAATAATACCCTTTATCTTGTGTTCATTGCATTTATCTTGCATTCATTGATTGTTCCTTGCATGAGCTTTACAACTTGGTGTCCGATTGTTAATACTATAGTGAGATGTAGTTTGAGACTCATGTCATCCAACGATAACACAATCATTGTGGATCTTGGGTTATCTAGCTCTTTCACTCATAGTGTTGAGACTAGTTCACTAGGTATGGACCATACCCTTAAAAACACTTTACCTTCAAGTAGTGTGATAAATGTTGAAACAATGGTTACTAACATTCCTCAAGAAAACATAATCCAAATCCATGAAGACTTAGTAAACCTACAACATCAACTGAGTACTAAAACAATTTCTCCCACTACTATTCCTACCATAGATAACATACATTTTATGATTGAAATTGAACAAGGAATAGAACTTGCACGTAATTTAGCTCAGATTTTTGGCAAACATCTTACCTCAACGACTAGTTATGCTCAAACTTCAAACAATGTTCAAAGTCCATGAGAAACTCAAATTCCTCCTCCCACAACTATTGCCCCTATTCCCACCTATACCAACCCTCAAGTTACAACAATGATGCAACCTACTAGTAATGTCTTTCCTACCTTGCGTATATCCGCTAGCAATCCTTCTACCTTTGTGGCATCACATGTCATATCTCCTACCACTTTAGCTCCCATAAGAATTCCATTAACTTCCCCCTCAAACACATATACACCTCCAACATATTCACCACCATATCAAAACACAACCAATGACTCTATCCTTAACCAACTTTTGTAAAATGTTTCATCCCTTCAAAAGAAAATTTTCACCATAAACCAAAATCAAAATGGCCAACCTACATACTATGTCAAAAGCAATCCCTTATCCTTGGAGATATTGAGAACACCAATACCACAAGGTTTAGAGATTCCTAGATTTGAAAAATATGCGGGGGGGGGGAAGGAGATCCTTCTAACCATGTTTCCACTTATACTAGATTACGTAGTGATTTTGTCCTTGAGGATAAGCTCTTGGCTAAGATTTTCCATAGGTCCTTAAAATATATTGATTTAGAATGGTTTTCGTTGTTACCGAACAACTCAATTTTTTCATTCAATGAACTTTTTGAGGCCTTTATAAACCATTTCCAATTGCACAAGACTCCTAATATGAGCTTAGTTGATTTTATGAGATGTAATCAAAAGGATGATGAAAAGGTTATTGACTTTATTTCATGCTACCAGTCACTTTATTCCTTAATTGGCATAAATATTCCTAACCCTCATCTTCAATGGATGTTCATTGAAAACTTGCAAACTAAGATACACGAGAAGCTTGGAACGATGAAGTTTCCTTCCTTTGTAAACTTTTTTACTATCCTTTGTGATTATCAAAAATCAATTAGTAGTCATGAAACAAAACCCACCTCTAGCCATCTTGAAAAGTCTGAATCTGTAAATAAAAACAATTATCAACCTTTTAGTTAATAGAATAAAGAATTCTTTCAACTAAATTCCCCTCAACGAACTCAACATGTTGATACCCAAGTGGTTGCTATAAAGAAGATAAATCCTTTTATATTTGGGGATCTGGCTAGACAATTTACTCACCCACTCAATACCCTTCATAACAGAATGTTACAACTTCTAGAGAAAAAGATGATCACCTTAGCTCCCATTAAAACACCCAATCCTAATAAGCCTTTACCTCCCAACTTTAGATAAAATTCCTATTGTCATTATCATTGACAAAATGGACATGATACAAAACATTGTAAGTGTCTTAAACATCTTGTGTGAGACCTCATTGATTCTGGTCGACTTGAAATTAGAGGTGTTAATGATCAAGGAAATCAGTTTGTTGCCCCTCCTAACCAAAACTTGCAAATATTTACCAACCCTATGCCAAATCATAATAATTCATTTGTCGATGCTAGTGAAACTAAGAAGAATGATGTGATGAATGTTGACATGGATGATGACAACATGCATACTATTGAACACGGTCCTATGGATACTAATGATCAAAATACTATGGATGGTTTGATTGCATTGATAAAAACTCAACCTCGTAAGGGCCAAACTAAAAAGCCTCTTGACATTTCTTTCTCATCTAAGGATATAATTAGAAATGCACCTGATGGTCCTCTTTACACAGCTGACTGAATCAATAGCAAGCACACTAATGGGATGTTAATTGATCCTATCTTTGGAGAGAATGTGATCATTGAAGAATTCTTACTTGTGCATGAAATCTATCAAGAAACATATGATAAACTGAAAGCATGGATAAAAACACATAATGGTTTTGCTTGTCCTACGATGGGATCGATCACCCTTTAAAAATTAGACCGAAACAATTAGATGTCTCATTCTCAATCATCTTGATGTTGGATCAATTCCGTGTGAAGCTTGGTTATCCATGACTAGGCTCCGTGGAAGCTGTCCCGTCGGTTGTGCATAAATTCTTAAAGTTTCCCTTTGACAATGAAATATTTATTGTGCACCAGAGTGAATTTAATCCCGTGTCCTCCCGTGGGAACTTTGCATTGGATTTATTTTAGCTCGAACCTATGGAACCTATAAAACTCATGAGAACTTTGTTTTAAAATCCTATCAAAATTTTAAGGTGAAATGTATAGAAAAACTATCCCTTAGAAACATGCCTCAACCTATGATTGAACCAAAAGATATTCCACATAACGAAGACCAACCTAAGATTCTTTGCCTATTTCCTACAAAAGACCAAGAGATAACCAAAGCAATTCCATCACACCTCCTAAGATAGAACAAGTTTACAAAGCTAAAGAGAAAGTGGTTGAACAACCTTCCATGGTTCCTTCTGAAGAAAAGATACCTGTGGATGATAAACCCACTCCTACACAAAAACAACTTGAAAATTGCACAAAAAGAAACATAAATGCTAGAGAGTGTAGGCGTAGATGTCGTTCTCTTGGTCAAAGGTTAAACAAAGAGAATAACAAAGAAAATCAACATCCAAACTTGACTGAAGAAATACATGATGAGTCTCCCTCTTCGCCACAACAAAAAGATCTTATATCACAACCACAACAAGAGCTAAATCCTTGTGTAGACATTATCATTTGACCTCCCATTGTGATTAACTTAGATGATGATGATGAGATTGCTAAAATTGATGAATAAGTGCATAATGAATTGAATAGATTATTTTCCTCTTCTTTGAGCTTAAATGATAATTCTTCTAGGAAGAGTGTTGAACTTGGTGATGACCCTAGTTTGGCACTTACTTTAGTCCCTTTGGCTAGTTGTCTGCCTTTCGTATACGAGGAAAATGATTAGGATGTGGATGACTTGCTAATAGGTTGACTCACATGTGCCTTACTATTATTTTCTTTATTTTATTTTACATGTTTCTTTATGTGATTGCATGCGCATATTATCATCCCATGTACCATTTTGTTTGATGTTCCTCTCTCTTTATGCATTCCTCTATTCGTATCTACATTCTTCTCTTTGTCATAAACCTTTATCTTTTCATTGTCTTGTGTTTTTCCTTGTGGGGATGACACAAGGTGTCAAGACATTTAGGTCTCTTCCATGTTGACCCAAAAGATTTTCCTTCATCTTTTCATTTGTCTTGTGTTTTCCTTTTCGAGATGGCATAAGGCATCGAGACATTCCTGTCTCTTCCATGTTGACCGAAAATATTTTCCTTTATGTTTTCATTTTTCTTGTGTTTTACTTTAAGGGATTATGCAAGGTGTCGAGACATTTAGGTCCCTTCCATGTTGACCCAAAAGTTTTTCTTTTATTTTTTCTCTCTTTGTTTCATTCTTCCTATTCCATGAATATTTGGGGAATGATGACAGTTTTGAGCTCTCTAAAGAAATTTGTAGCAAAGACATACTGACCCTAAATTCGTGGATCCCTTATGTGTTATTTTGGGATTTCATTTTGGGGGCAACCCTTTTTCATGATGTAGCTTCATTTGAAAAATATGACTTGGCATAGGGATTTCCAAATAAGCTCTCATGCACTCTTTAATGTTAACATTTATCATTTACTACTTTAAAGTAATTTCTCACAACATGATGTTGAGAAATTTATTTAAAGTGGGGGCATACATTTTCATTATTCTTTTACAATTAATATTTTATTATGTAGTCTTCTTACTTCATGCGATGCATCTTTTGCTTTGTGGTGATATTGGGTTTTATGTCCTTCAAGAGCGTGATCTCTCTTACAATGTTATATTCCTCTTAGTGGCTTGATACGACACACTACATCCCCTAAGTTGTGAATCTTCTATTTTTCAATTGGTCCTCTCTTGGAGACATTAGGCACAATGTTCCCTATGTTAAGACCTTTACATGAACTAAGCAAAACTCCTTTGAACGTACCTTACACTATTTTTCATTTATAATATCGGCTATACGGCCACCTTACAGAACACACTTTGCTTTCCTGTGGAGCCATCCTATTTGTTTATGGGTGTTAGGCATACAAGCTTTTCTTGCCTCAGGAATCCTGTTGTTCATTTTGTGTGGTTCCTTAGAAAATTTATTAGGAGGTATATCTTTGGTATGGTTAGTGTATGGGAGTAAAAATTAGGCGTGACTTTCCCATAACAACTTTCTTATATGTGTTAACGTGTATCGACCATGTGCGAATGTGTCTTGTTGGGGGCTCACCTAGTGGATGGCTTGAGGTTCCACTAGACCTTGTGAACATGCATTTGGTTTTCATAGTGGACATCATGTTCCACTTGTAAACATTTTGGAAAAACATCTTAGATTTGATCCACATCATGCTGGACAAATGGTTGAGGCTTGATCCACCCCTTTTTTGTTTTTGTTATTTTTTCTTTCTTCTTTATGTCTTTGGTAGTGTATTCTTGTGCCTTGTTGTTGCTACTTAAATTATTCATATGCATGTTATTTTGTGCCTATGTTGGTTTTCCATAGGATGTTGATCCTAGGGGTTTGATCATCCCTCTTGATTGTTTTCATCCTATCTCACTAGTATTGGTACACTCAGACCCCTCTTGATGTGAGTTTGTCTACTTTAGTGCGATTTTAAAGAAATTTCCTCCTCTCACTTAAGTGGGGGATAAATTAAGTGTAGAAAAATGTATCCCTTTACATTTTTGCACTTGTTTGGGCCCTCCTTGCTAAAATTGGGCTTCTTTATGCTTTATTTGGTCCTATTTTGCATCCACAAGCCTTATTTAAGGCATGTTTTTGAGGATAATCCTGACACATATCAAATAACCAATCATAATTCATGATTTTGGGTTATGTGTCTTAGATTTAATGATCATGGACTCATATGCCACCTTGGGCATATGGTTCCCACCTAAGTTTCGAGGCTTGATATTGAATTTGGCATTAAACTTAATATTTATTGAAATTTGTGTCCCAAGCCTAGCCTACTGAGACTCATACACCCCAACTGGTGTATTAGTCTTTCTTAGCTTAGACCTATTTTAAATTCAAATTCTCAATGGTATTTTATTCTCCTAGATCTGATGTCAGGTTGCAGTGTTGTAATTTCAGGAAATTTGGCATAAACAAGTATAAATACAAGGTTATTTCACACATTTTCTACTAACAAGATCTAGCAATTCAAGTATTCAAGCATTATAGAAAATTTGTGATAAAAATAAATTTTAAGAGCATTCAAGAGCTGATTATCAAGTGTTTTGGAGCTACATGCAAGATTCAAGCATCATGTCAAAGTCCTCATGCATCTTGTTTTTTTTTTAGCTAACATAATTTGTGATGTAGGTATTTCATGATTCAAGCAAGCATTCAAGTCAAGATTCATAACATACAATCAAGAGTCAAGATCTAGATTCATGCTAGAAATTTCATACAATATTACAACCATCATTTCAAGGGTTTCGTGAGTTGCAACATAGCTTAATTGTTCATTGATCATTCCTTCATTCTATTTGATTTCATTTCAAGGTTTGATTACCAAAACGGGGTTTGACCAAGGCAAACCCCTATCCACTAACAATTTTTTTTTTCCTCTCCTTGATGTGTGATTTGTAGATTTAGGTTGAAGATCCATTGAAGAGAAAGATTGGAGAAAGTTGTCAAAGTTGCAAAGTTGTCAAAATTGTCATCTTTCTTGCAAGATTACGAAAAGTCACTTAGAAGTCACAATTTAGAGTTTCAGACTTGGAGATCATAAGAGAGAGAAGCTACAAAAGATCACTCTAGAGGATATTAGCTCATTTCGGATCAACCATGATACTAGGACTACATCACCCCAACTGGCGTATGAGTCCTAGTATTTTGATTTTCAGACTTCTTTTGTAGATCCTAGTTTACCAATTGTAGATCTTGAATTTAGCTCAAAACCATAAACCGAGACTAAATTTCCCCAACTAGCATATGAGTCCCAATGTTCTTCAAAATTCATAATTTCAAGATTGCAGATCTTGTTTCAAGGATCTTCAATTTTTTAGGTGCACCTCAATTCATTCTTAGTTTACTATTCTGATTTTGAGTTTGATTTCCTAGGTTACATAGCTAGATTTTCATATTATTTAAATTTCTTTCTTTCTAAGCCTTAGTGGTGAAACCCCTTTTTTCTTTAATCACACCCAAGGAAACCATCCTAACCCTAGTTCGTTCCTCAATCAAGTCAATTGGTTAAGGGATCTTGGTTTCCTTTAATGAACTAAAGTGAAATAGGAGGCCCTTATCCCTAGTTCTATCTCTTAAAAGGTGGAACCCTATTTTAATTGTGTTCAAGACATTCAAAAGGTGTATTATAAAGAAAACATATCTTATTGTTGCATCCAGAACATCCAAAAACTCTAAGATCACTTGTCCAAACATAAAAATCTAATAAAAAATGAGGTGCTTTTTTGGGGACTACACATATTTTAAGGATAAAATTGATACAATTGTATGGAATTCATATGACCATATGGATTTTTATTCCATATGACACCATACAGTTTTGCACCATTTCTATGTAGAAATGCAATATTTATAATTTTTTTTGGTAGATTGACTTTAATTTTTTATAATTTTTTAATTTGTTATAGGCCTTAGTTAGCTTGATGTTAGCATAGAAAACATCTTCAAGATCACACATATTTTTGTAATTTTCTAGCCAATGAAAAGGTGTTTTAGCATCCTTAGAAACTATTTCCACCAACAACCCTACCCAAAGAATCTCATCATTTCACCCTCTAAGTATACTTCTACTAGCACAAATAAGGGTCTTGCACTTTTAACATA
This sequence comes from Sequoiadendron giganteum, assembly GCA_007115665.2. Classification (NCBI taxonomy): domain Eukaryota; kingdom Viridiplantae; phylum Streptophyta; class Pinopsida; order Cupressales; family Cupressaceae; genus Sequoiadendron; species Sequoiadendron giganteum. The sequence continues at coordinate 55,039,981 of CM021101.1, read as the reverse complement.
GGCTTCATCTTTAGCACATAGTTGAAATATTGAATCAGGAGCCTTGCATCATATGACTCATTTATTTGATCCACTTGAGTCTCTTTTAAATAGTAGTACCTCTCAAATCACAATGGGTAACCCTTCAAATACTTCAATTTTGGGTTCAAGGACTATTCAAATATTTGATGGTCATATTAACTATATTCTCCTTGTTCTTGATATTTCTACAAATTTGCTCTTCATTTACTAGGTTTATCACATTAGGGTATAATATGGTTTATTTTTCAGCCAATTATGTTTTCGTTCATGATCTCTATCATGTTCATAATTTTTTATTACTTTAGGGAGAGTTGATCATGAGTGTTGATTATATAGGTTTCATACTTTTGAGTCTTTTAATGGTACATCATACATTACACATACATATTTCGTGAGTAGAATTTGGAATGAACATTTTTCTAATATCAACTATAGGTATCTATAGTCTACAGTTGAGTTCACAAGAGATGGTATTTTATTCCTAAGGTTTCATGCATAGAGGGTGTTTTTCAAGGATTTTTCCTGAAAAACAACATTAAAATCCCTTTCCCAAGGGAAAGGCCTACCATTCTTCTACCTTACTATAGTTGGTACATAGTGATGTTATGTCTTTTCGCACTCCATTTTTAAGATTCAAGTATGTGATTCCTTTCAATGATAATTTTGCACATTGCACATGGGTATACTTTCTTGAGTATAACAGTGATGTCTTTGCCATATTTCAAATATTTAGGGTGTCCATGGAGAATCAATAAGGTTTTCCTATTTAAAAATGTCACATAGATAATGGTAGAATATATGAATCAATGATTTCAAATTATTGCATTGAGAATGACATTCATCATCAACTTAAGGTTCCCTATAATCCTTAGTAGAATAATTTTTGTGAATGAAAGAACAAATAACTCAAGGATATGACCAATTGTATGCTTCAATCATGTTTTATGTATCCATACTTTTGGGAAGATGAAATTAATTATGCTAATTATATTTGGAACTATGTTCCCTATAATGTAGTTTCAAATATCACTCTAGAGGAGGCTTGGTCCAATATCAAGCTCGATGCTTCCTTATTCAATTATTTGGTAGTGAGGCTTGCGATTTTATACTAAATGCTTGACATAAGGAAATGTAGACTATGAGTCAACCATTCATTTTTTTAGCTATTATGAGGATCTAAAGTCTTCTTGGTTGTTTTATCCTACCATGAAAAATGTCTACTTTCACAAAGATGTCTAGTTTGATGAGTCTTTGACACAATCAAATTCTCCATCCACTTACTCTTCCTTCCTACCTAATCTTCCTTATCTCATGCCAAGTCTTAGGGCCTTTCTTGAGACCATAAAGGTAATTTTATATATCATGATTCTAATGGCTCTATATCACAACATCCTACTTCACCACTACCACCTCCACTCACTCATGTTTTTCCTAAGTAGACCTACACTATTATAGAAGTGGCTTGATCTTTAGGTAGTGATCCTATGACTTCTCATTACACTCATTATTATTATTTTGGTACTAGTATTTTAAGTCATACTATATGTACTAATGAATTGAATTTTTAGAGACTTCGAGTGTTCTAGAGTGGGATCAAACAATGGATAAGGAGTATTATTTATTGATAAAGAACCACATAAGATTTAGTTTCATTTACTCCATAGAAAAACATGGTTTGGTTCAAGTAGGTTTAATGTACCAAGTATGTATCAAATGGTTCTATTGAATACTACAAGGCATATCTTATTGCTAACGGTTTCTTGTAGGTTGAAGGTATTGATTATACTAGGACATTTACCTCTATAGCCAAATTAGATTCATTTTTCCTTATCATTTCTCTAGCTACATCTCAGGGTTAGCCTATTCATCAGATAGATGTGAAGAGTTATTTCCTGCATATTGATATTCATGATGAGATCTACATGGAGTAGCCTCCAATATTTATGCAAGGGTCTTCTCTTGTTTATAAGCTAAGAAATTATTTGTATGGTCTCAAGAAAGGCCTCAAGGGTTGGTATAAGAATATAGATGGTTTATTGATTGCATTTGGCTTCACATTTTCCCACTCTTATAACACAACCTATATTCAAAGACATCTAAATTTGATCTTTTGATACTAGTTGTGGTGTTGAAGATTGTCATCTGTAATAATTTCAAACTACCTTGACACCCTATTTTTCTTATAACCTTAATCATAATAATAATTTATTTATTTTGGGGCTAGATTGATAAAATACATTTAAATCCTCGACATCCCAATAAATTTGCTCAAAAATCACCCTGTTAAGGGTGTGGGGTGCCCTTGACCTTGATGCAGACCTAATTCAAATTTAATTTTGGTGTTGATCTTTGGAGAATTAAAAAGATCCAAGATCAACATTTATTCAAAGATATCAATTAAGATGGATATATAAATATTTTTTTCTTCTCATTTGAATAATTTAGTATTATTATGATATATCATATAATTATTATGGAGAAGTATTGAGATATCCTCTACATGCTATCTAAAAAATCTATTTTGTTTAGTGGACTAACCTATTACAATTATATCAAGAAATCAAGGCATCCATCAATCAACATTTGTGCCAAATATGTTGAAATGCACAAGACAACTGAGAGGGTGGTGAATCAGTTATATCTAATCACATTCCCTTCTAACCTTAATCAATTCCACATTCATTTTAATCTATTATTAAGTATAAACATGAAATGCATATAACAAAAAGCAAACACCAGAGACACCATATTTATGTGGAAAACCCAATGAGGGAAAAACCACGGTGAGGATTAACTCACAATATAATAGTAATACAAAACCAGATACAAAGGCTCACTACCAGAGGGCTCACTACCTAGAAAGGACTCATTGTTTCAATATAAAGGCTCACTACCTATAGATAGGACTCACTATCGAAAGGGAGACTCATTGCCTACTGAAAAAGAAAGATAATAGAAAATCCACCACAACAAGTTCCACACATTCATAACCTTGATCAAAGAATTGCAAACACCATTAGCTCACTGCTTTCAAGAGTGAAACACACTAAAGTACTGCTACCTTCATTCACTTTCACACACTCTTCTTTTCACACTTGTTTCACACTTGTCACATCTCTTGCTTCTCAATTCACAATATCTTGACTTGTATTTATACCATCTTCAACCTTATAAAATTTCTCCAAGGTTGGCTACACATTCTTCATTTTACAAAATCAAATTAGGTTGATGAATCAACATTCTCATAGTGGATAAGAATGAGAGTGGACCAAATACATACTTAACTAGGACCTAAAAAAAAATATTGGATTGATCACATGCTTCCTTAATCGATGCTTATCCTTCATGTAACGTGTAGACACCAAGTCGACCAAACCTAATAAAAACACCAATGAACTTTAAAGTATGCACATCCACAACAAGATGATCACACGTGGATCACATAACATGCTTCACTAGACACTATAAAACCTCTTAGAATTTTTGAGATAGATTGAAAGCAATTGCAACAATCTTCATACATATAATTATTTCCATCAGTCCAACCAGAATGTACAGACACATATAGTAGCTCTGGAACAAACCTTCTAGAGCACCAAACCACAAACACTTTTTCCAAAACATAAATAGCATCATTATCAACATTATTCTAGATCCACTGGACTTGGAACAAGCTATTAGAGGATTGCAGAGCAAAAACATCTCTCACAGTCCACATACTAACAACTCTGTCAGACCGGTTCACACACAGGTGAACACAACTTTCACTCTTCATCAAACTAGAAGTTATAACTCAGGATATACCATCCAAGGGAGCCCATAAAAAACACTACAGATTCAATAGGATCAACACAAAAGAAATGAATAACACATTACCGGAGCACATTCATAGCACACACACAACTCTGTCTTCACTATTTATTAATTTTCTCAAAAGTGCTTGATAACTCATCATGTCAGCATACCTATAACACCATAAAGATAGCTCCATGTACTCACAACATCTCAACAGTATCTCAGCTATGCATGTACCACCTACAACACTTGATTCCTTTCTCTGCAACAACTTGAACTATGTTGACATCAATGAAAACATTAATGAAAACACCACCATACTTGTGACACCAAAAGTTGTATACTCTTGAAGAAAGAGGCAATTTTGTGCCTAATTAGGTCCTACTTTAGACACCATTGCATTAATCACCCTTAAAACAATATTTATAGGCCCCAAAGGCTTGTTATTTTGGACCTTGAGGCTTATTCCACCCATGAATCATACAAATCCCGACAAACAACATTCAAATTATTCAAATTCTAGAAAACCCACCTCAAAAACCCTTGGTAGAAGGTGGCAACTTAGTCCGTTTTGGGGGAATTTTCAATTTTGAGTGGGAAAATCATCGACAATCAATTTTTTTGATGGATGTCAGCCTCTTAGGTCTAAATAATGGACAATTAGAAATTGATGCCTATAAATATATGTTTTCAGGTCATTTTTCACAACATTTAGTCATTTTGACAAACAAATTCAAGAGTCAAGTGTTGAATATCTTCCATAAGAAGATTTATTATTCTATCTACAACAAAATTGAAGCTTTAGGGAAGCAAGCTAGGGTTTTTTTAGGTCTTCAAGCTCACTTTTTTTCCAAAATCTCACATTGGAAAGGGTTGATTATGGATGCCTATGGAGAATCATGTCCAGAAATCTAGATTGAGGAGATGCAACTAGCCATCAAATCAATCCTAGGGACTTTTTTTCAAAGTGATTCCATCTTCCATTTTCCCTCTATCGTCAGCCTAAGGAAGGTTTGCATGTCATTAAGATTCAAATGTACTAATGTGATTTAGGGTCTCTTGGAATGAGTCTTACATTATTCTAGTTTCATTTTTGTATCTTATTCTTGCACGTTAGAATAGGGTTGCATCGTATTTCAGATTTCCTGGTCTTAGATACACATAGGGCTAGGGTTTTATGTAAATTTCATTATCTCTTTCAATGTTTAAATACCAACTAGGGGTTTTACCAAGGAAAAACCCCCATGAGAAACCAAATTATATTATGTTTTGTAGCTGATTTCATAGGTTTGGATCTGGGTTTCAGTCAGAGAACAGAGTGCAAACTATAAGGTTCTATTTCCACTTTCAGATTTTTAGGAAAGCTAGAGTAGACTAAGTCATCAACAATGGAAACTTAGTCGCATTGTACATGTTTGTCAGAATTTTTTGGAGATCTGGATACCCATTTGACTGAAACAAGCTCTAGAGTGATTTTTCCAGATCTGGGACTAAATCGCCCAACTTGGTGTAAGTGTCCTAGATGGCTTCAACAACAAATTATGAAGGATTCTAGAGCCTCTCTACATCAAGTTTCAGTTTCCAAGTGCACCTCCCCGACACCTTTCATTTATGTTATTGTTTTTCACATTCTTAGGTCATTTTGCATATCATATTGTGTTTTCAAACATCTTGTATTTCATTAGTTTTGCATTAGTATTCAATCTCTTTTATTAGCTTATTGTATTTAAGATATTTCATCTAGGCATATTAGCATTAGTCTTGAGTGAACGCCCAAGTTTTTGTGGGATACCTTTCTCCCTTTAGGTGGAAAATCCTAGAAGTGCAAGGAAGCTCTTTCCCCAAAAATTTGCAAGGAATCTCTTTCCCCAAAAATTTGTAAGGAAGCTCTTTCCCATATTTTCGGGAATTAGGGCACAATCATATATAAATAAAGGGTTTTCCTCTCATTTTCACCCCCCAACATTTCATTTTTGAAGCATTCCAGGCATTATGAAGCATTCATCCATTGGATCTTCTACTTGGATATCTTCAGATTTCTACATCAAGTGTTTGGTGAGTTGTAGCATTGAATGTTGTTCATTCATCATTCTCTTTCCGTTTCATTTCATTTTCAAGGGTTTGATTACCAAACTGTGGTTTGACTAATGCAAACCCCTATTCTCTAATCCTTAACCCTTTTCCCCTCTTTTCTCCTTTAGCCCTACCTAGCAATGACTCTTTTCCTGATGAGAGTGTGTTGACAATAGAGGTTCCTACATGGGAATTATACTTTGATGGATCCAAGTGTAGAACAGGCTTTGGTGCTAGAATTATATTAATTCTACCTGTAGGAAAGCCTATTCCCTTGTCGTATCACTTAAATTTCCTATGTGCAAATAACACAGCTAAATATGAGGCATTAATTATTGGATTACGTGCTGCTTTAGTCATGGGCATCAAAGATATCAAGATATTTGGTGATTCAAAATTAGTGATCAAACAAATAAACGAAGTCTATCAAGCTAAAGATGACAAATTATTGAAATATAAGGATCTCACAATGACCTTATTGGCACAATTTGAATCATTCACCATTGATAACATCCCACAAAAAGATAATCAACATGCAGATGCAATGGTTTGTGTTGCTTCTCTTATATCACCCCAAGATCCTTCAAAGGACGTCACTTTCACTATTCATCCAATCATGAAACCCTCCATCAGTGATAAATGTGATGACATGTTCACAATAATCAAGGACAACTCGAGTGAATGGTATGATGCCATATATAATTATTTAAAAGATGGCACCATTCCTGAGCCTACAACATAAAAACACCCAAACTCATTTAAAACAATTAGCAACCAAGTACATAATCCTTGCCGATGCTCTATATAGAAGATCCTTTGATGGTATTTTACTTAGATGCCTTAGGGATTCTGAGATTAATATGGCACTTGAACAGGCTCATGCAGGCATCTATGGAGGTCATTTTGGAGGAAAAACCTTAGTGCAAAAACTCATTCGTATGGGTTATTATTGGAAAAATATGGAAAACTATTGTTATGTGCATGTTAAGTGATGTCACAAATGTCCAAAACATAGCATCTTTATTCATACTCCTACTTCTGAGCTCCATTCCCAAATTCCTATTTGGCCGTTCTTCGTATGGGAATTGGATCTAATTGGAAAAATCACACCACCATCTTCTACTGGACATACGTTTAACTGATTATTTTACAAAATGGGTAGAAGATATTCCTCTTCGATCCACAACTGCTGATGTGATATGTCATTTCATATTGGAACACATTATCTCTTGCTTTAGACTCCCTTCCACATTAATTTTAGACAATGGAACACCATTTAAAAATAATGATGTGAAGAAGTTCTTGGATACATTTCATATTCAACATCGCTTTTCAACACCGTACTACCCATAATATAATGGTCAAGATGAAAGTACTAATATTATTCTCGAACAAATCCTCAAGAAAACTGTTAATCAACATCACAAAGATTGGCACACACAATTACAATATGCGTTATGGGCCTATCACATAAGTGTCTAATCATCTAAGAGAAATACACCTTACAACCTTATTTATGGTACCAAGGCAATCGTACCCTTGGAGTTAGAAATCTCGACATTAAAGATTGCTCTTCGAGGTCTTGTCGATAATGCCACCTATAAGGAACAAAGGTTACACCAACTTGAAATGCTTGATGAAACACACATTAACTCTCTTGAACATCTCCAAGCCTACACTAAGCAATTAAAACGTAAACATAATATTTTTGTCATCCCTCATGAACTTACTAAGGGTGATTTAGTCTTATATTAAAATCAACGAAACACTACTATCGACTACACTAAAAAATAAAAATTCAGTCCTAATTGGTTAGGACCCTATATAATCAATACAAATTATGGATTTGGCACTTACACATTAACAGAGCTAGATGGTACAGCTCTCAAAGACCCTATCAATGCAACACATCTACGTAGGTATTATGTCTAATACCTTTGAATGGTATGTGATAGAGCTTTCAAAATTTTACAAATTTTAGTTAATTACATGAGAAAATTTGTCAAATTGTCACCCTTGTGCTTGATGGTCATATGTTAGTGTTTAGGGATTTGTTACTCTTGTTCGAAAAAATTTAAACTTATTGAACTCTTGCATTATATTTTCATGTTGACCCACTGTACGAGGTCATCGATTATCTTAGCTACAACTTATGGCGTCATGCCCATTATCTTTACTGGCCCCGTTGCTTAGGCCTACCAGTTGTCGAGTGTTTGTTAAATCTTAATATTTTCATCGTCGGCCTGAAATATTTCATATTTTAAAGACTTATGTCTTAAGTCTTTAATGATTTGAGGGGTCGTTTCCCATCACCTAGCCGATGGCCCCTTCCTTATTACAAAAAATATGTACGTGCATAAATCCAAGCTGTTGGATTTAATGGTCAAAATCCAAGCCGTTGTGCGCATGCCACACAGTATTCAAAAATGAATTTTGGTTGGGCCGTGCGGTGTGCGCGATTATGCCACACATCCTTCAATTTAAGTGGAACCCATTTTCCCACTATTGGCTTGATCTCCAATTGCAAAGGATCGATGACTCTGATGCACTATGGGGTCTTAATCTAAGTCGTAGCACATGTACTACACAAAATATTAAATGGTATCACCTAACGCCTTGCACGATCTGCATGATGATGACACATGGACTCTGTTGGTGGCATAAGTAGGTTGGATGGGGCCCATGGGTGGTATACATGCATTCTTATTGGGGGAAGCATCATTGGCCGATGGGCCTGCCACACAACAACATGGAATTTTCAAATGTTTTTGACTCAATTTGAGTCATTCAATAAGATGATGCATTGGTGCATCGATGACTCATATTCAAAATATAGAATTGGTCATGTGATGGCTAATGAGGTTCTACAAATGATGAGCATTAATGGTGCAAGCTCTTTGAAGGATATCAACTTGATCTCCATGCATGCGAAGGGCTACTTCTTGGAAATTATGATGAGTTGTATGCCAATTTCCATGTACTTGGGAATTAATAGTGGTGAAACAAATGCCAACAAATAATCACTCACTCTCTCATGCTTTAATTAGAGAATTGATGATCGTTTCATCAATTATCTCAATAAATATGGATGATGGATTTTCATTGTTGGTATGTGGTGACTGATCATGCTATACTATACACTATTCATGTATCCTTTTTCGCTTTGTCAGCGAAATGGAAAAAAACCAACATCGTAATATGTTTTGCACTAGATAATAAAATCATTGGATGGCTGCGGTTTGGTGGATGCAGCCCATATTAGGTGAACCACATTAAATTCTCTGTGTTATATTTTCTATGTGTTTTATTTCTCAGTTTATTGATAAAATCTGCATTTAACTCTTTAGATATCTGCCTTCCAACCCTAACATTCATTTTCACCATAGCAATTAAGATTCTGGAATTCTTTGTGCTTCTGTAGTAAGTAGTTACTCTTGTGAAGGTTTTGAGTTCGGGTGCAAAATGAGCAAGTCGACTGCTTCTCCTTCGTCTGTACATAGGTCTTGTAGAAGTTGTCAAAACCAACTTTAGAGTCCAAGAACACCTGCATGGAAATAACCTATCACAGAAAGAAGAGATGGAGACAAAAAAGAAAGGGTGCTCTGAAAGCTGAAAAATGTATTAATCAGAGAGTGAATGAAATAATACAATGATCAATCCTTATGAAAGGAGATTTTGAAAACCTAAAAGTAACCTTCATAGGTTGATATTTAATAATTATATTAATTATTAAATGTCACAATATACAAACTAAAGTTAAATCTTAAGAGAGGAATAAAGGTAACTTAATTAACATAATTAAGTTAAAACCTTTACTCTAACACCCCCCCTTAAGATGAGAAAGAGTGCATCTACAAACATGAGCAAGAAAGAAAAAGTAACTACAATGCATGAATGTAAACATAGGTCCTGACAACTAGCCCTGATCAGGTACCCATTTACAAATGCAATGCAAACTTAAGGAAATAGGGTAGAGGAGAAAACCCAGTGGGAACAAAACTCATCCCCAAAATAGAATGCAAAGAAAGGAATGCAACACACTAATGAAAGAATGATAGGAGGTGGATTACATGATACCCCCCATATGAAAAATTTATCATATAAGTACATATACAATGGTCTCCATAGGAGAGATAGAAAGAGACAAGAAGGCCCCCCTACAATGAAGAAACTCCTGTCACAATGGTAGATGCCCGATGTAGAATCCAAAAAGATTTCTTGAAGGGGCAAATAATATTCCTCCCCTTGGGAAGAAATGGATCCAAAGGACAATGTCGAAGAAACCCTGTGAAGAGTGATCAACCAATCTATCTCAGGATGTGTTCCATGATAGGATGCTAAGGAATCTCTCTATCTGAACTGAAACAAATGATGCCAAATCCAAACTGATGTGGAGAATCCTGAAATGGAACCTCTAAATGCACGGATAATGGTGGGTGAATAGTGATAACCTGACTATCAAGGTAGAGGAGATGAATGTCCTCAAAATAGTCCTCCAAATTTGCAATATAGGACTCCACAAACAAGAAAGAGATGTCTGCAACATGAGTCCAAAGTAGCTATGCATGGAAGATGAATGATGCCTTGCTACACAGAATCAGGAACAACAGGAGATGCTGATGAAGTCTCAATTTGAAGAATGGGAACATGAATACAAGTCTCTAAACCATCGGCACGTGCAAGACCTGTAAGATACTCAATCTCCTCTAGAGTACGATTATCATAGGGTAGGAAATATACATCTGCAAGAGGGATGAGACAATCTATAGCAGGATCCTCTAGGAATGGAGAGATATTAGGGTCTCCAAAAATCTCCCAAATATGTTGTCAAAGTGTGCAAGGACAACAAATGTTAGATAAAGCACACAAAGTGTCAAAATCAACACTACAACCAATAACCCCTACAATATGATATTGAATAATAACCCATGCTAATAAGCCCCTTGATGTTTCTGGTGCAGGTATGAGGTCATATAAATAAGCCAAAATATTGAGCCACTTATAATGTGTAAATATGCCCATTGCTCATGACTCATAATTACCCCATTTCAAAATTACAATTGAAGGGTGAGTAGAAAAACCAATGATACTCACTGAAACTAAAAAATAAGATACTGAAACTCTTAGTAATGATAAATTAGATTAATATAACTCATCTCACTAAAAAAAATCCCATGTAGGTGCCAGAATGTCCAAGTAATTAAGCAAAGTGTAAAAACACACAAAGCTGAATAAAATATTCTTGGTAGATTTTCTAATGAAATAGACTACATATCTTGAAAGAGCACTACAACTCCTTTCCAACACCTATTCGTTTGTGCAAAACAGAGTCCATACGCAAAGGATATGCCTCCTAGAGTGCAAAAATCAACATCTATCTTTGACTGCGAAAAAAGGTATGCAAACCACAAAATTTTGAAAAACATCCCCCACCATCAGAACGGGCTCAGAACCAGCTTTCTGAAACCTATTTTTGTTTGAACATCCAAGCAAAAATGTGCAAGATACACTCGTTTTAACAAAGGTTTCTCAAAAGGGCAAAAAAAGTCTTCACACAGCCCTTAGGGGCTAAAAATCTTTAGCCCCTGGTTCTATCAGTGACCAAGGGGCTTGTGGCTGGGGCTTGGTGATGGAGCCCCTAGTCATTTATACGACCATCGACTGGGCCTAGGCGGTCGTTGGGGGCTTAAGGCCATCTCCCAGTCCCCATGTGACCTCGGCCTGGCGGAAGGCAGCTTGTGGGGGCTTATGCCTGAGCGACGGGCGGGTGAGGCTGACGGCGGCGGTGGGGTGTTGGTGGCTGCTTGGTGGTGGATGGGTGGCCGCTAGGTGGCACACCCCTTTTAAATCTATTGCACTAAAATTTTAAGCACTTTTTAATTTTTTTAATTTTTTTTGCGTTTCTCGCCTATGAGTGCGTGCTGGGGAGGCCGTACAACCTCCCTGGCAAATTGTTTTTGCCTCATAAACTAATTACTCCAAAATCAATGATATGATAGGTGTTCCAAGGGTTTTGGGCCACCGCAAACTTGATGGTGACCTCCATTTGAGTCCAAAGTGTCCCAAAAAATTGGCTACCCCCAGATCTTGCAAAAAAGATGCCTGTGGAAACCCTTGCACTTGAAACTTATTGAAAGGCCATATCTTCAGAAGACAAATAGGCAGCTATAGGTCTAGAGCTCTGAAACCATGTAGAAGCTATCAAAACCAACTTCAAAGTCAAAGAAAACCTACATGCAAATAACCTGTCACAAAAAGAAGAGATGGAGACAAAAAAGCAAGGGTGCTTGAAAGCTGAAAAATGTATTAATTAGAGAGTGAATGAAATAATACAATGATCAAACCTTATGAAAGGAGATTGTACAAACCTAAAAGTAACCCTAATAGGTAGACATTTAATATTAATATAATTATTAAATGTCACAATATGCAAACTAAAGTAAAATCTTAAGAGAGGAATAAAGGTAACTTAATTAACATAATTAAGTTAAAATGTTTACTCTAACAGGTTTACAAGGGAGAGTCTACAAAGATCTCATGAAGAGGTGAAACAACATGAGCATAGTACCTTTCCAGGTGTTCTTTTCCTGAAGGAGGAAAGCATGAATTATGTCCCAGGTGTTACTAGGTGCAACTCTCAACTCAAGGGCCAAGTTGCAAGTTGAAAGGTGGCGGTGCTTAGCAAAGATAGGAAGTCTTCAAAATCTGAGAAGGGATCAAAGGCCAAGTTGAGGTATGGTTGTGGCTCTCTAGGTTGATAGAATTCACCCATTGATGTCTCTGGTGATTCTAGTGATAGTGATGCAAAGACTAACTCTAATTACAACTATTTCCTCATGACCCTAACTGAGATGGCTGGTGTTAATGAAGAGGTCCTGGTGATTTCTCCAATTACTGCAGTGGCACCGTGTAATGTTGTAGACTCTAGTGCTGTGAAGTGTGATGATGAAGAAGATGTGGTTGTTTCACCTCCCACTAAGGAAAAAATAAGAAGTTTCCATCTGTACTATGGCCATGGTGCTGCTCTGGGTTCTGGGTAATGGTGTGGTTTTTTGGGTTTTCCATTTTTGTTGTGATATTGATGCTGGTTCTTTTTGGTTTTGACATGGACGTGGACGACAATGCCTTGATGGAATTTTTCTATGGGTATGGTGACATCGATTGGTTACGTGGGTTGTTACAATTTTGATTCCCCTGTTCGGTAAATGATTACATCCAACCGTCTAGGAACTTTGAAATAAAGATGAAATTCTATTTTGAAATTAATTTTTGGTGAAATGTAACTATAATGAGCTTGATGCTTGTCACTCTCTTGTTCTATAAAAGAGATCTCAAGGCTTATTGCAAGGGTCATATTTTTTGAGTCTAGAAGGTCTAGGTAGGGTGCAATGAACACACATAAAGTAGAATTCTTGAGGAATCTGTCACAAATTATAAATGAAAGTATCAAGTGTAGTCTCATTTATTTTTCAATGGTTCATTTGAATGTATGATTCTATTTATTTCCTTAACTCACTGAGTTGATCAAATGATTGAGAAAGAATTGTAAGTCTGTGATAATGTACTAAGGATTTGATAAGAAGTGATATTTTAAGTACTGTGAAGTTTTATGATGTAATGCATTGTGAAAATCATTCACTTATATCAAGGTTGAATATTGTGTATGACTAAATATTTCATACATGACTCCTACCCAATTTGATGAGGCACTGGCTTGTTCATTTGGAATTCTTACAATTTAATGAAATTATAAAGTACCTACCTATGGATTCAAGGTTGGAACATTACTTAATTCAAAATTTATCCATTTTGAGATGAAAATATCATGTAGTAATTGTATTCCTAGCAAATATGTGGCCATTTTTGTAAAGGTCGGCCAAACCTTTGATATGTACTATGTGTTTGCAAGTTAGTAGGAATATATCTTTGTATTGAAGTGTTCTTGCGACAAAGAGTATCAAATGAACACAAATAGGAACACCCTCCTTGGTCTCACAGAGCCTAAAGAGTAGGGGTAAGGCTCTAAGAAGCTTTACCTGTCAGTTGGACACTAACTTTGATAATTATTGAGCATAGAGATTGGCTACCTCTTAGGGAGTTTCAAGGTTCAGCTGGAAAAATAAAATGAACCAATAGTATGAATGATAGAGCAGTGTTGTTAGAGCTATCAGATTATATCCTATATGCTTTCACATTGCTTCATTCTTGACAACCAGTTATGTGTGTGTCTTGAGCACTAAAGTGATTATTTAATTTTTTTTTATAATTACTTTAGGTTTCATACTATTCAAATTCATCATGTGTTATGTTAACTTAGATCATAAGTGTATAACATACTTCATCATTATATTGTATCTAAAATAAACTATAGCAAGTTCTAATTAGATCACATAAGCTTTGTTAAATCATGAAGACATTAATTAAGTAATCTTACAAAGAATATTTAATTAATCACATTGTCATTTAACATTCAAAGAAAATTAATAAAACACCAAATGCTCATATACCTTTACTAATTTTTTTTTTGTACATTTCATCAAAATATACACTATTAATGAGGATTGTGGGTACCAGACCCCTTGGGTTATGGTACTCATGCTACTCTGATAGTAGGATGTCAGGAGATGGTTGTATGTGATCATGACCACGATCCACCGAATCTGAGTGCAAACTCTAAGCCTTGCATCTGCCCAAGGGCCACCCGGTGCTCCCTTGCTATCTGATCCCTCTACCTCTAGTCTCCCAACCTTTGTTGGGGTTTGGGATGAATATACCTCTACTGTAGTCTCAGAGCAACGGAGTTGTCTCCTCATAATCTCATATGCTACCCGTAATATCACGAATGGCCTAAGTGACTCTAGATTTTGCTCCATAATAGGTGGGGGCACATGTTCTGAGTCCATCTCCTCCTCGCCGATACATGCTTGCACTATATTTGTAGCTGCTCGATGGTAGAGATCCTACCAATATCTCGTAGCCCCTACAAGATAGAAACAATACACAATCAGTACACATTATGATATATACATAAAATAATACACAAAAGAACAAGGTACATGCATCAAATTAAATATCATCACCTATATCTCCCGTAGGATGAGAAATATCAACATCATCTTGTGTAGGGGGCATGAAATATGTCCTAGCCTCTCCATGACTATGGGTACTAATACCTACTATAATCATTGCTTGTGATCTATTCATATGAAAGGGAGAGGGCTCTCCCCACTCATGTTGATCCTCAACTTTTGTCTCATCACTCTCACTCAAGGGTGGCTCCTCCTCATCCTCGTACTCCTCTCCCTCTTGGCCATTATAATCAGGATTTGCATCCTTATCAATGACATTGATAAATATGTGTACAACTTTGTATCATGTCTCCTCAGCCCTATCCTCTCTTTCATCTGCCTCATCTGGAAATGGTCCTGCATCTCCTATAGGCTCATCAATCAGATATACAGGAGTTGGTCGTGATACTATCCATCACTCCTCATACTCCCATGTGGCACTGACATCATCTAGGTTAGAGACTGGAGGTGCTGATCATGATCTGAGAAATCAGAGTCGATATTGACAACATCTAGAGTGAGCCGTACTATATCACCTAGTCTTTAGGAACTCCACATTGACCTCCTAAAAAAGGATTGTAACCTGGGTGGCTTCCAAATCGGATCGAACTGTCGCATGAATTGATCATAGTAGAAGGGACATACTATATGATCATGACGGCCAACCAAAAATCTATCTAACTATAATCTCCTTAACTACCTTGTGTGATCTGGCCATTGAAATGTCAGGTAATAAGGTCTGCACAAGATCTCAACCTCCTCCAGTTGGTCTAGTCTCACTCTCCAAAAATGTAATTTCTTGTACTGCCACAATCACCATAGAGGATAGCCAAAGGCCTGAGGATACCCCACTATTGTCGTACATGGGAAGCTGGTAGGCCTAGTGCATGTGATATGCTCAAGGCACCAAACCTATAGAAGTGTGCAATGCACTATGAACTGTCTACCTTCCATAAACCAAACCGACCAAGATCATAATATAAATGCACTAGGATACAATGCCCCTAGGCGTACACTGTCCTATGCTCCATCATCCCACGTACTAGGTGTACTAGTCCTCCCTCAAGGTGCATTGCCCACCCATCTAGGATGAGTACTAGTGCCATTGTATGCATCATGATCCATTTGACAATTGGCACTTGTGAATACAGTAGCATCACTAGGTCAATCCATCCTCTCACTCGGGCATTGTGCACTAACCCATCTAGATAATACTACATATTGGCATTCTTCTTGTCGAAGGTGTGATCTCTCTGGAAGTACACCTGCTCTCCCTGAATAGGAACTTGGATAATGCAGTGCGCATCCTCGGGTAGACCCACAAAAGTGGTTTACAATTCGAGTGAGGAAGGAAAACTTGCAAAAAATGACCCCATGCAAAAAAATTGGTTTTTGGGGTTTGAATGAAACCTAGTTTGAGAAAATCAATTAAATACAAAGTCCCACCATTCTCGCCAAAAAAAATAAAGATTTTTTTTTTGAAACGGGGTTCAAATGAACCTTTGTTCGAGCGAACCCCCCTTTTCCCTCATTTTCCCCTTGAGGCACCAAAAAAGTCCAGAATTTTGTGCTTCAAAGCTTGGGTTGAGGATGAAAAATGAAGGAGACTTCACAAACCCAATTGGATTATGCTAGTCCTTAGAATGAGCTATCCAATGAATATAATTTTAATATGTTTTGGTTTTATTATGTATTTGCTTTTTTAGTTTTATTAAACATAGTTTTTTCACCGAAAATTAGGCTCTCTATTTTGCACAAGTGGAAAAATAGCAGATTATCAAAAAAAATTTAAAAAATATGAGTGCACCAGATATTGAAGTCCTTTATCCAACAAAAAAATAATTGAATTTCGATACATACAAAAAACATTAGGTTGTATACGGTCCACGTATGTCTGAGTTGTAATTGGTTTGACTTCGAAACTTGATTAAGGGAAAAATAATCAATAAAAAAATATGATACCAATTGGAAGCACTAGATATCGGAGTTACAAATCTAAATTTGAAAGAAATAGAATTTTATCCTTAATGGAAAAAGGTTTATGTTGTATACATTGAGCATCACTCCTTAAAAATGTTATATGCTGAAAAAAAAATAGTTTTTAAAGGAGATGGAAAAAGAAGGGCAATCTGATTCCAATTTTTTTCTAAAAAATATATTTAGAATCTATAGACAAAATGTCACAAATCACTAGTTTGCATCATTTTCAAATTGCTCACGGTTTAGCCATTATAGGTGCCTGAAAGTGAAGGTTTAGTTAGAAAAAATCATTTTAGTGTTCAGTTTGGCCAAAAATTGTAAACCACTAACGTGGGATCACCCCCTTCAAAGTAATCATCATCTCCTTGATTGGAAGGTGGAATGTACATGGTTTTTCATCCCAACGCTTGCATAGCACCATCAACATAGTATCATGGTACCTCATAGGGGGCATGAGGTACGCCCAGTATATGGCCAATGCCTGTACGTGCTTTGTGTCCTCTACTATAAGTGAAGGGGCTAAATATCTCAACAAACTCAGCTGCCTACCCCTAGACGCTGATGCGAATGGGTGGGTACCTTTCAAAAACATAAAAATATGCTCTATAAACCATCTCACATCTTTAATTTTTATTTAATTTTCATCATGCAAGTGTAGTAATGTTGTTCTAGTGTGCTTTCTTAAAGGCCCTAGACAATTTAGAACTCTTTTGGGATACTTTGTGAAGAAAAATGACACTTTGGGAAAAAGTGGGATACTTTGCGAACAAAAGGGATAGTTTGCGAACAAAAGGGACACTTTGCAAACAAAAGGGACACTTTGCGAACAAATGGGACACTTTGTGAAAAAAGGGGACACTTTGCTAAAAGAAAATTGAAGATCCTAAATCAACCTAGAAATGCATAAAAATAATCAAATAACTATGTAAACACAAAGCGAAGGTCATAGAATCAACTCACCCCATGATGATGCTCATCGCACGCTACCTAGTCCCATAGCATGTCTAGTCTCATAGGTGTGTAGTCCCATCTACTCAACATCTCCCATGTTCTCTCATCACTCTCAAGCTACAAGAAGGTAAAATGAACAAGTAAGTGACAAACTACTTCATTTTTAACTCTTTTAACTCTTTTTCACTCTCATGTATGAAATTAGGGTTTTTCCAATCTTAGCGATAATAAAGTGATTTTTATTCAAAACAACATAACAAGTTCCCGTGAGCTCCATTTCTGACGCTATTTGTTGCGTCAAAATTGTGCTTTTGGACCCTACATCATCAATCATCTATCATTATGTGGCATGGTACTTGAATATGCCCTATGATATAATTTTCCTTATTTGATGTGGCTATATTTCTACCTTGATTGCACCTTTGTAAAGCAAGCAGAATCAAGGGGGGCATACATCTACTCTCGAATTTTATTTCTAGAAGCTGCATAAGAGGATTTTTGGACAACTAATTTTTTTTTGTTGCAAGATGCTATTCCTAATGTTGTGGTATTACAAATAACTACACTGGGGGCTTCATTCTCCCATCTTTTGAATTTGTATCCTTTTATGAAGTAAAGTCTACTATTTAGAGTCCTTTAGATTGCATATGCACATAAAGTCATATGAATGCTAAAGTGGGGGCTAAATGTGTCGCTAAAAATTGTATACTCTTGAAGAAAGAGCCAATTATGTGCCTAATTTGGTCCTACTTTAGACACCCTTGCATTAATTACCCCTTCAAACAACATTTATAGGCCCCTAAGACTCATTATTTTGGACCTTGAGGCTTATTCCACCCATGAATCATACAAATCTTGACAAACAACATTCAAATTCTAGAAAACCCACCTCAAAAACCCCTGGTGGGACTAAGTCGCCCAGGGTGGCGACTTTGTCCCTTTTGGGGGAATTTTCAATTTTGATAAGGAAAATCACCGACTTAATCAAAATTTCTAATGAATGTCAGCCTCTTAGGTCTAAATAAGATACAATTAGGTATTGATGCCCTTAAATATATGTTTTTAGGTCATTTTTCATAACATTTAGTCATTTTAACAAACAAATTCAAGAGTCAAGTGTTGAATATCTTACACAAGAAGATTTATTAGTCTATCTACAACAAAGTTGAAGCTTTAGGGCAGTAAGCTAGGGGTTTTGCAGGTCTCCAAGCTCACTTTTTTTCCAAGGTCTCACATTGCAAAGGGTTGATTATGGATGCCTATGGAGAATCATGGAGAAATATTGGTTGAGGAGATGCAACTAGCCATGAAATTAATCCTACAGACTTGTTTTCAAATTGATTCCATCTTCCATTTTCTCTCTATCTTCAGTCTAAGGAAGGTTTTCATTTCATAAAGATTCATTTCTAATGTGATTTAGGGTCTCTTGGAATGGGTCTTACATTATTCTAGTTTCATTTATGCATCTTATTATTGCATGTTAGAATAGGGTTGCATCTTATTTTAGATTTCCTAGTCTTAGATACACTTAGGGCTAGGGTTCTATGTAGATTTCATTATCTCTTTCGAGGTTTAAATACCAACTATGGGTTTGACCAAGGAAAACCCCCATTAGAAACCAAATTATATTCTATTTCGCAAGTGATTTCACAGGTTTGGATCCAGGTTTCAGTCGAAGAACAGAGTGCAGACTGTAGGATTTTGTTTCCACTTTTGAATTTCAAGAAAATACAAAGTGGATTAAGTTACCTATAGTGGCGACTTAGTCCCACTGTAAATGTTTGTCAATTTTTTTTGGAGATCTGGATACCCATTTGACTGAAACAAGCTCCAAAGTAGTTTTTCTAGATATGGGACTAAGTTGCCCAACTTGGCGTAAGTGTCCTAGTTGGCTTCAACAACAAATTTTGAAGGATTCTAGAGCCTCTCTACATTAAGTTTCAATTTCTAGGTGCACCTCCCCAACACCTTTCATTTTGTTATTGTTTGTTTACATTCTTAGGCCATTTTTCATATCATATTGTGTTTTCAAACATCTTATATTGCATTAGTATTCAATCTCTTTTATCAACTTATTGCATTTAGGAAATTTTGTTTAGGCATATTATAATCATATT
>CM021101.1:55008874-55019876 GCA_007115665.2 Sequoiadendron giganteum | reverse complement strand
ATTTCTAAAAGCATTTTAAAAAAAAATAATCAAACAAATAAAGAGCGCATATGCGTTTTGTAACGCGTATGCATTTTTAAAAATGCATATGCGTTATTAAAAACTTGAATCTCCAACCCAATTGCAGCCTTGGTTTTAGGCTCAGGAAAGGCTTGGCAATCCGAGCCTTAGCCTTTGACTTGCAACTAAAAAACTAAGGCAGATTGAAGAAGAATGTCCATCTTTGACAATATGGTTGATGGACTTTTTTTCTGAATCAATCTATAAAATTAAAACCCATTATAGAACACGACTTCTAGTTTCCAAATATATAATTTTTATTAATATTGGATTATATTTGTTATTTTTAAATTAATTTCAAAGCAAACTAGTCCTTAAACATGAAATATCAGACTTTTTTTGTTTTTTAATAACTTTTTTTTGCTAAAGTTTCTTGTAAAAAAAATTATATGACATCAATCTTTAGACAATTCTTTATAGAATGAAAAAAAAAAGTTTCAAAAATTGTTTAGTTTAGGTCAAATTATGTTGTCCATACACGTTGATTTTTAAAAACAACAATCAAGGCCAATAAAAATTTAATAAAAAAACAAATATTCAACAAAAAATTACAAAAAAAATTCCTCATCAATTGTCATGTTGTTGGCTCTCTTTCCTCAAAATGAATTAGCAAAATACTTTTATTTGGGT
The DNA here is from genome assembly GCA_007115665.2 of Sequoiadendron giganteum. Lineage (NCBI taxonomy): Eukaryota > Viridiplantae > Streptophyta > Pinopsida > Cupressales > Cupressaceae > Sequoiadendron > Sequoiadendron giganteum. The sequence goes on along the minus strand of CM021101.1, from coordinate 55,019,186 downwards.
CAAAAAGTGGTGTCCGTACACGTGCATGGTATGGTAAAAAAACAGGGACTTTTAAAAAGTGGTTTTTATAGATCCCTATCAAAATTTAATTTCTACAATTTGGGTATTTAATAATTTACATATTTAGAAACTAGATTCAAAAAATTTCATATTACTATTTTTTTTAAAAATGCATTGTGTAAGTGCCTCAAATTTTCAGTCCAAGTGTGACAAATTATGAAAAACAACAAAAACACTTCCACTTTTTGAGCTTTTTGTGGACCCAACTTCTTGCATCAGCCTTGGTAGTAAGATATAACAGTCCACCAATCATAGATTTGTACATGATCTGATCAATTTAAAGGGAATCATCATCCTTACTAAGTTTGCATCCAGTCACCATAGGGGTACAAAATAGTTTGGAATCATCCATTCCAAACTTCTTCAAAAATTATTTAACGTACTTAGATTGTGAAATGAATATTCCCTTATCAGTTCGATTCACTTGAAGTCCAAGAAAGAATTTTAACTCACCAATCATGGACATCTCAAATTCCTTTTGCATCTCATCTGCAAATTTCTTGCACATACCTTCATTTCCTCCAAAGATAATATCATTAACATACATAACTACTATCAAAATTATTTTTCCTTCAACTTTGAAATAAAGATTGTTGTCTGCGAAGCCCTTCATGAACCCTTGCCGTGTCAACTATCTGTCCAACCTTGCATACCATGCTCTAGGATCTTGTTTAAGTCGATATAGTGCCTTTTTCAACTTGCAGACCATGTCTGGTTTATCTAATAACTGAAATCCTTCCATTTGTTCCATGTACACCTCTTCTTTGAATTCTCCATTTAGAAATACAAACTTAACATCCATCTAGTATTCTTTGAAATCTTTGTGAGCAAAAAAGGCCAAAAACATCCGAATGGCCTCCATTCTTGCCACCAGGGAAAATTTCTTCTCAAATTCTATTCCTTCAACCTGTGAATAACCTTTGCATATAAGCCTTGCTTTGTTTCTTACTAATTCACCATCTTCATTCGGCTTATTATTGAACACCCATTTTGCTAGAACTTTTCTTCTTGTCTTTGCACCTTCAATTTTATGTCCAATTATCTAATCTTCCAGATGATTCTTCTGTACATACTTTGGAGTCCTAGGAGTAGGTTCCAGAGTCTCTTCTTCTTCAATATGTTTTTTCTCTTCTTTATCCTCTTCTTGTGCTTGTCCATAGATAGGATCATCTAGTTCAACTTTACTTATTTCAACTGGTCTATGCATATATTCATCAACTTTTACATTTGCACTTTCAACTATATTCCTCAACCTTTTATTGAAGCATCTATATGCTTTGTTGTTAGTTGAATATCTGAGGAAAATATCTTCATCACATCTTGCATCAAAATTTCCAAGGTTCTCATCATATCTTTGAATGTAACATATGCTTCCAAATACCTTAAAGTACTTAGCAGTAGGAGTCTTACTAGTCCATAGTTCATAAGGAGTCCTTGTGCTGTTACCTCTAATCTGAAATCTATTAAGAATATAAACAGTGTGGATTGCTTCTCTCTAATATACATTAGGAAAATTTTCCTCTTTTATCATAGTCCTTGTAGCCTCTTGAGCAGTTTGGTTCTTCCTTTCTACAACTCCATTCGGTTGAGGAGTTCTAGGAGCAAAAAAATGTCTATTTATACCATGCTCTTCACAAAATGCATTAAACTCACCAGAAATGAATTCTCCACCTTTGTTAGACCATAGACATTTGATTCTTAGGTTCACTTCATTCTCTACCCTTGCCTTGAACACTTTGAATCTATCTAGAGCTTGAGCTTTCTCCCTAAGAAAAGTAACCCATGTCATTCTAGAATAATCATCAATAAAAATCATAAAATACCTGTCACCATTAAGACTTCCTATTCTTGTAGGACCAAAAAGATCTATATGAATCAATTCTCACATTTCGGTAGATGAATGTTCTTTTCCTTTAAAACTGCATCTTGTTTGTTTTCCCAATTGATAACTTTTACAAATAGTATTGGCAAGCTTTGTAATTCTAGGAAGATCCCTAACAACTTCTCTTGAACTAATCCTTATCAAATTGTCAAAGTTTACATGTCCCATCCTCCAGTGCCATAGGAAAATTTCATTAACTTGAGAAACAAAGCACTGACCGTCACCACTCTTAGGTTGATAGATTTTTCCATGTGTTCTTCTTCCTACATCCACCACAGTTTCAGACCCTTTTATGATCTTAGAGGTGTTATCCTGAAGCACAAGCTTAAATCCTTTTCTACCCATTTTTCCAACACTCAAGAGATTATTCCTTAAGCCCTTAACATAATAGACATCATCAGTATCATGTTTTTCATCAAGACTAATTGTTCGTTTTCCAACAATCTTAGTACCAGAGTCATCTCCAAACATGACTAATCCTCCATCATACTTTTCAAGTTTGGTGAACTTACTTTTTTCTCTAGTCATATGATTTGAACAACCACTATCAATTACCCAACAATCTTCATCTTGTCTATAATGAAAGGTAGTAACCAGAGTACCTTCTATCTCATTCTTCTTATTCTTTGGACCAAATTCCCTTGCACATATTCCATGGTTAGTAGATACAGATTTATTTTCCAAGGCTAGAAACAAGTATTCATCTTTATCATCCTCAAAATTAGACTCATCATCAAAAATTCTAGCATCTTCTCTAACATAATACAATTTCTTGAACTTTTTGTCCTTTTTGTCTTTATTATCTCTGTTATTTTTGTGTACAACTCTATTTGGACATCTTGAAACATAGTGACCAATATTTCAACAAATGAAACATTTAAAAGGTAACATACCTTTGTACGTACCAGCACCTTTCTTCATCTTCCTTGTAAAGTTTGCTTCCAACTCTTCTAAACCATCACTATCCAGATCATCTTTTGTCTTAGTTGCTTTGAAGGTTGTTTTTGTTTTCTCCTTTTCTTTTCCAAACTTCCTCATCTCAAATGCAGTCAAGGTGCCAAATAGCCGTTCTTTAGTGAATTTCTTTGGATCATATATTTCCTCAATAGCAGAGACCTTGTCACTATAATTCTCTGATAGGGTCATCAAGATCTTCTCTATTATATCTTCATCTACTAGAGTACCACCTTATTTTGTTACTTCATATGCTGCAATTTCAACCCTCTGAAAGTAGCTTGCAATGTCTTCACCTTCTTCTATTTTAAAGTTCTCATATCTATGCTTTGCGGTTAGCTTCTTTGATAATTTGACTCTATCATTTCCTTCATAAATATCTTTCAACTTTTCCCATACTTCATAAGCAGTGCCTAATGAAATAACTTCTATCTGCTCAGTCTTATATAAAGCACTAAAGATAGCATACCTTGATTTTTCATTTTCCTCATAGGTAGAAATCTCATCTACAGAAGAAGGACCACTTGCCAACTCAACATATTTTGTCTCAATAGATTTCCAAGTCTTGAAACCAAGGGAGATTAGGTAACCTCTCATCTGCACTTTCCATTCATGGTAGTTAGCTCCATCAAACACAAAAATTTGCAACTTGTGCGCCATCAGATCTACCATTGTGCAGTGAAGCTCTTCTCCAAGGAACCAAAGATCTGATACAAATTGTTGAAATGTAGAAGATAATTGAGAGGGGGGGTGAATTAGTTGTATCTAATCACATTTAGTTATGAACTTAATAAATTCCACATTCACTTTAATCTATTATTAAGTATAAACATGAAATGCAGATAACAAAAAGAAAACATCAGAGACACTAGATTTATGTGGAAAACCCAATGAGGGAAAAACCACGATGAGGATTAACTCACAATATAATTGTAATGCAAAACCCGATACAAAGCCTTAGTGCCAAAGGGCTCATTGTGCAAAAAGGACTCACTGTTCGGATACAAAGGCTCACTGCCTATAGATAAGACTCACTATCTAGAGGGAGGCTCACTGCCTACAGACAAAGAAAGATAATAGAAAATCCACCGTAACACGTTCCACATATTCACACCCTTGATCAGAGAATTGCAAACACAATCAACTCACTACTTTTAGGAGTCAAGCACATTAAAGTATTGGTACCTTGATTCACTTTCACACACTTGTTTTTGACTTGTCACACCTCTCACTTCTCAATTCACAATATCTTGATTTGTATTTATACCATATTCAACCTAAACGGAAAACGAGGGTGGATCTAATGATTTAACAGTGCGGAATACATTCCCTTAACACTAATACAATAGGGGAGAAGAGCATAAACAATTTCTAAAAAAACTTAAGATGAATACAACTAGTAAAATAGATAACAAAATTGAGCATTCATAGATTGACACAAGATATACATGGGAAAACCTTTTCAGGTAAAAAAACCACCACACAAAGTCAAGACAATTATATTCCAATAATAAAACAATTAGATACAATGATCAATCTTATTTGATCAGCTCATAGAAGCTTCACCCCCTCTCTCTCACTATTGGCCATGTTATCACTTTTAACATATAGTTCGAAAATACATCTTACAATTTTGTACTCAACTTACAAAATCATACGTTGCAATCAATTTCATCAACTGAGCGCCGACCATTAGGTTCATGAATCTCTCATCCAATCACGCAATTGATCTGCCCATGTCAATCTCCCTGCATCGAGCCACTCAGGCATTAATTGCACCACCCAAATCAGGTCCTATTCGCTAGCCTAAGTCAGCCTGTAGTTGTTGCAATTACTTCTTTGGTTTCTAACCAATCATTGTTTTGACACTAAGCCATGTGTCTGCATTTGATTTGTCCATCGCTTTTGTCACTGAGTTCAACTCGGTCAAAAAAAACCCCAAGCTCGTCTGTGCTCTCTAAATGCTTACCACTCTACCACTGAGCTCATTCGACCTGCTCACAGTATGGTGGTGAGCTCATTTGAGCTCATCCTGACTATACCCGCTCTACCGCGACCCTGTCGGTCTTACCTCATGGTGAAGCAGTGAGCCATTTGAGCTCACCCTTCGAATCCATCGAGCTCCACTATGGAACCTTGCACTATCACCGAGTCCAACCGACCTGTCTGCAGTGTGGCAGTAATGACCACCAGAGCTCGTCGTTGACTTCACCGAGCCCTATCGCTCCTTCCCCATGCTACTGCAACAACATCCAAGTCGATCCGTGGTAATGTGGTGAGCTCATCCGAGCTCACCCTCAAGTTGTCAATTACCTTCCCCGTGCTATCGCAACCCAGTCAAGGTCTAGCCGCGGTAAGGCGGTGACCGGTCTATGAGACCACTGGTAGTCAAACTGCACTACCGTGGGGGCCAATAGGCCACCCCGCTGTAGATCAGTGACCGTCAGCCAGACCGCTAGCAGTCTTACTATGGCCACTATGGTCGATTGCTTAGCCGCCCGCGGCATGGCGGTGACCAACAAGACAGGCTGAAAGATGCCAAGCGCAGCCAAGTAAGAGACTATGAGCGGTGACGAGATAAATGCCAAGGCCCTCACTGCAATACCACCAAGGCATGAACAGACCACTATGGTAAAGCAGTTAAGGCAGGAATAAAGGCAAGCATGGTATGGCGGTAAACTACAGAAACACTAGATTTTTGCCAAGGCATGAAAACAGGGCCTTCAAGCTAGAAGTTGAGACACATTTTCTCAACAAGCTTCCACTTGGTGAACACTTCCAGCTCCTCCATGGCTTTGAAAAAATTACTGTCTATCATAGGCCCTAAGGCCCATTGATTCTACGCACCATCTGAACTTGTCTATGCTAACTGGCTTTGTCAAAGCATCTGCAACATTCTTCAAGGTGTCCACCTTTTCCAGACTAACCTTGCCATCTTCAACCATATCCCTCACGAGGTGATATTTCACATCAATGTGCTTGGTCCTGACATGAAAGGTCGGATTCTTTGCCAAACAAATGGCACTCTGATTGTCACACTAGATAGTGATCTACCCTGCATTAAATCCTTTGTCTGACCATAAATGCCTCAACCAAACTGCTTCCTTATAGGTGTGAGTTGCAGCCATATACTTTGCCTCTGTCATGGATAAAGCAACTACAACCTATCACTTTCTCATCCAACTAATTACTCCACCATTAAGCATGAAAGTATATCCACTGGTGGATCGCTTGCTGTTAATGTCCCCTGCCCAATCTGAGTCAACATACCCATGAATGCTGAGAGTCCTCTATGATGCAACCAAACTGCCATGGTAACATAGGGCGTAGTCTGAAGTTCCCTTCAAATATCTAAACATTCTCTTCACAGCATCCCAATGTGATCTTCTCGAATTTGCCATAAAATGGCTTAGAAATCCCACTGCTTGGGTAATGTCTAGTCTTGTATAGACCATAACATACATTAAACTACCAACAACACTTTCAAAAGGCACACTGGTCATGTCCTGCATCTCAGTAGCAGACTTTGGATAGTCTTCAACAAATAGCTTTGTTTCCTGCATGACTGGAACAACTAGTTGCTTGCAATCATCCATGCTAAACCTCTCCTTAACTATTTTCACATACTTACTCTAACTGACCCAAATATTTTTGCTTGTTCTGTCCCTGGTTATCTCCATTCCAAGAATGTACCTTGCTGCACCAAGATCTTTCATTTTGAACTTTGCACACAACTGAGATTTAAGATCAGAAATCATAGACTTGCTATTTTGTATGAATAACATATCATCCACGTACAGGGTAATAACAAGCACATGATCATTCTCAGATTTATAATAATTGCAATGATCAGATTTTGATCTCGCAAATCCAATTGACAACACAAATGTGTCAAATTTTTGGTACCACATTCTAGGAGATTGCTTTAAACCATAGAGAGATTTATTTAACTTATAGACCAGATTTTGTTTACCTCTTTCAACAAAATGCTTAGGCTAGGACATGTAGATTTCTTCCTCTAGCTCACCATGGAGAAACACTGTCTTCACATCCATCTGTTCAATTTCAAATTCATACACAACTGCTAACGACAATAAAAATTTGATGGATGTCAGCTTAGCAACAGGGGAAAAAACCTCTCCATAATCAATTCCCTCAATTTGAGAAAATCCCTTTGCAACCAACCGTGCCTTATACTTCTCAACACTACCATCAAGGCTTGTTTTCTTTTTGAATATCCACTTACAACCAACAAGCTTTCGCCCTTTAGGCAGTGGTACCAAATCCTAGGTTTCATTCTTTTTCAAAGAATCCATCTCTTCATTATGGCTTGTAGCCAAGAATTCAAACCAGCCATGCTAATTGCTTCTTTCATAATCCTAGGCTTATCAGTGCTGGTAATTAAAGCATAGGCACAATTTGAATTTAACAGTGAGAAATACCTTTTAGGTTGCCTTTTTTCTCATGTAGATCTTCTTACAGGTTGAGGTTTTTCTTCATCATCAGAACTTCCAGAGCTTCTTGAACTCTCCTCAGTTTCAGGTATATCATGCAACTCTTCCCTTTCTAGAGTTTGGGGAATCTCAATTGCATCCTTCTTCTTGTCACTCTGATCTGTCTCAAGTTTTTGATCACTTATTGAAGGTTTTAGCTCATGAAATATCACGCTTCTACTGTACAAAACCTTCTCAGTAATAGGGTTTCAAAGCTTGTATCCCTTCACACCAACTCCATAGCCGATGAGAATACACTCAACATACTCCTTGCCTTTTCCATCAACATCCTGTTCAACCTTTCAGAAACTCCATTCTATTGTGGAGTGTAAGGCATTGTCTTATGCCTTTTAATTCCATGATCAGTGCAATACCTTTCAAAATCTGCAGAACAAAATTCACCACCATTTTCTGTCCTCAAACATTTAATTTTCCTTCTAGTCTGATTCTCTACCAAAGATTTAAATTCTTTAAACCGATTGAACACTTCTGATTTAATTTTAAGAAAGTATACAAATGCCCTTCTCGAATAATCATCGATAAAAGAAACATAATATCTAGACTTTGATAACGAAGGAACATTAACTAGACCAAACACATCAAAATGAACATAATACAATATACCATAAGATTTATGAGGACTAGAAAAAAATGAAACACGATGTTGTTTTCCATAGATACAATGTTCGCAAAAATCGAACTCAAGATTACAATCATCATGCCCTTCTACAATATTTTTGTTCTTGAAGGTTTTTAAACCTTTCTCACCTATGTGACCTAGTCTGTGATGCCACAACATAGTCTTCTTAGATGAGATTTTTACCTCCAAAGCATTTGCAGACATAGAAGTGTCTTCATCTTTCCCTACAAGGACTGATTTTATTGACTTTGCAGAGGCACTATTACAATGAACAAGACGTGCATCGAACTTATACAGAGTGCCAGTACGAACACCCTTAGCCAACGCCATTGCACCTCTAGCCATTTTACATCCTCTACTTGAGAAATAAACTTCTACACCAGCATCATTTAACTTACTAACAAAAATAAAATTTAGAGCCAGACCTGGAATGTGGAGTATGCCACCAATCCCTTTGACTCTTCCGTCAGGAAACTGAATTTTGACTCTTCCTCTGACAACTATCTCCAGCATTGAATCACTTTCCAAGTACACCTTTCCACCGTCGTACTCCTCATATTTAGAGAACCATTCTCTATTGGACGTCATGTGAAAGGACACACCTGAGTCAACCAGCCAGACATCATCTGATGTTTGAGTTGTCAAGACTGCTGCAATGAAGGAATTTGCATCACTTTGAGAAGATTCATTGTCTGAAGCATTCTTCTTCTCCTTACAATCCTTCTAGATATGACCAGGTTGCCCACAGTTCCAACATATCACCTTAAACTTTTTACCAGTAGACTTTGATCTCCCTGCAGATTTGGATTTTGACTTCTTGTCCTTCTTCTTTCCTTTCTCCTTTGGTCTACCTCGAACAACAAGAGCCTCTTTGGCCATCTCAGAAGACTTTCTTCACATTTTCTTCAGACAAAAGCGAAGCAACCACGTCATCCATATTGAATTCAGTGGTTGTGCTTCCAATAGCCATCACCAGATGATCCCAACTATCAGGTAATGAACACAACATGAGCATGGAATGATCTTCCTCCTCAGTCTTTACACCTATAGAAGCCAGCTGAGTAACACACATATTAAATGACTTCAGATTGTCTAGAACAGATGCACCTTCTTCCATTTTCAAGGAGTACAAATTCTTCCTCGGGAATAACTTATTTACCAGAGACTTTCCCTGATAAATATCACCAAGCTTCTTCCACAATGAAGCTGCAGACTGATCCTCATGGACGTTGAAGAGTACAAAATCGGCCAGACTCAGTCTTATCAGACCTCTTTCTTTTCTATTAGCAAGATCCCAAGCCTCTTGCGTTGTACTTTGTGGCTTAGTTCCAGACACTACTAACCAGAGGTCTCTATCCAGGAACAAGTCCTCCATTTTGAGTTTCCATAACTCAAAGTTGCTGCCATTAAACTTTTCAATATCTACTCTACCTGATGTACTCGCCATCTCAAACAGAAACAAGTTTTAACAATGCAAGACTCCCACTGAAATAGTATTAGCACAAAAAACTAAGCTTTCTCTCAAGGATAACACAACGGGCCAGGCTCTGATACCACTTGAACGAAAAATGAGGGTGGATAGAGAAACCGCCTTCAGTGCTAAGTTAGAACACCCAACACAAGCAATCGGGGGTAATAGAGAAACCATTTACTTCAATCAACAAGTCTTGTGAGGGGCGTTTGTCTTCTCCTTTGAAAATAATTTATGTGAATTTTATCATTACTATGGAAATACTTTCTATTTTGAGTATGGGATAAATGCAATTAATCTTCTTACATCCAATAAATGCAGATCTAGAATTTAACACTCTTACATGAAATTCGACACTCACTTGGTTGGTGTGTTGACTCATTTTGAATAGCAATTGAGAATCAAAATTTTGGAAGGTTCACCATGTGTTTATTAACTTTTAGTGGTATAGGGTATGTGCAAGATCATCATGGAAAAAACAGGGCCTTAAGTGACAATGAAAATTCAGAAAATCAGAGTTGGAAAACTTGATATAAAAATTTGAATAAGTTATCTATATTATTTTAAAAATATTTAAGAATAGAACCTGTGGAAAATTGAATGTATATTCTAAACTACTAGGTTAAGTTTTGTAAAGAAAAATCTATTTGGTGAAAATTTGAAATTTCAATGCAGTAGTACTAAAATTTCAGGGAAAAAATAAGAAGTAGGTGTCTGTCTGACCACCCTAACCATAATAAAATCATAATATTTTTTTATAAGATTTTAGATATAAGTAGAGGACTCATGTCCAGATGTGATTCATATTTTTT